>CAIGRN010129578.1:0-13093 GCA_903798345.1 Fraxinus anomala
AAAATTGATTAAAATCTAAGTCAAAGTCAACAATTAAATTTTAACAACACATTTCATAGAATCCACAACTTTTCAACAACACATTTAATCAACTTTTATCAAAATCTGCTAAAATTATGATTTTAATCTCTACCAAACAGGGTTTAGTACGTATTCAATTTGAATCATGTTAAGCACGACATGAATGTGGTAACTGTATCGTATTATTGTCTGATGTAATAAATATAAATTGTTAGAAGAGTATAGAAGCAAATAGAAAATAATAAAATATATTTAATTTCTTTCATCAAAACATGCAATCTGTACGGCTTTCAATTGTTTGTAGTACTCTTAATTTCAATAGGACTAGTGTCCTTGCCAAGGTTGATGAGAATTATAAATGTGAACACCAGAAATTGAATTGGCCTGCCTCCCATTCTTTTAGTACTGTTAATTTCAGTTGGAAAATGATTGAATGAAGCGACAAAACAATATTCATAAAATCGACTTCAAATTAAAAAAATAGTTATTACATACAATTTGTAAGCCAGCTAGAATCTAAGTGGATTCTAATAAAAATTGAATATAATTAAAGAATAAAATAAATATTAAAAAATTCGTCAAACGTCCTGTCGAATTCTATCAATTCTTTTAATTGAAAAATATATATTATTGAATTGTAGTATTATCAAACTTTAAAAAAAATAAGTACAACAAAAAAATCACCCTACCTCAAACCCAACTCACAACCATAGCTTAATATTTCTGCCCCGAAGAAAATATTATTGATTTGTAGTATTTATGATTTTGAGAATTAAATTTTTGTTAGAAAGTTGAAAATTATGTATGGAAGTCCTATATATTTTCAAGGTATATGTTATTTTATTTATTTATTGATCTAAAACAATTAAAATAATATAAAAATAAAAAGAACTTATTACGGGTAGGCTTTGGCTACGCACGCCTAGGCACGTAAGACTTGAGGCTTGACCTCCATTCATTGTCACATCTACTTCGAAAAAGATATTTAATAAACTAGACTAGACTAGATTCTAGAAATGTAGATGCATGATGAAATTTATCGGTCATCTTTGTGTAGTCACATCAAGTACAAATTTTTTTATTCGTTATCTTGTTTAATCCCGTTGAACTTAACATACCAAAGAAAATAAGAAAATATTATCTTAGCAATCACTGTTTCCATCGATAAGTAGCTAGTATTCTAATTATAACCTTACATTAATCATATTTAGAAAACAAAATTCAAGAACCCTAAATTACAGAAAAGAATTGTTCACTTTTAAGCAGAAAGTTAACCTCCAACTACTTTTTACTGTCATTTAACAAGTTTATTACTGTTATGCCACACCGGAATTGGCGTCGGCAATGCTGTACACATCAAGAAGACATTGGCAAGAAGTATTTGCTATATTAATCTTCAACAAAAACGAGCTGTCAATGGCTTAACCAGCATTCTTTCCTCTTATACACACTATGAAACTCTACACATGTTAGGTAAGGTGAAGTGACAGTTTTTTTCACAGCCCTCTTACGATATTAAATAAAAAAAATAATAAAGCTGAATGTACAACTTTGATTGACAGTTTTTTTCACAGCCCTCTTACGGGCTCCACCCCCATGTGTGAGGACTGTTCGGTAAGGTGAAGAACAATATTAAATAAGAAAAAGAATAAAGCTGAATGTACAACTTTGGTTGACAGTTTTTTTCACAAACCTCTCACATGGGGAGGTGACCCCCATGTGAGAGGGCTGTGAAAAGAGGTGACCCCCATATGAGTGAGCTGTGAAAAAAATTGTCAACCAAGGCTGTAACTCTAACATGATTATAAGAAAAAACAAATTAAAATTCCGTCCATTAAACTGTGTAATACTGCATACCTAGTATGCACTAAGTTTCTTGCACCAGAGTCTGGTACACACGATATTCAATTGCTTTCAATGATATTAATTTCAGTTGAAGGTGGCCGAATCATACAAATTTCTCTTTAGAAATGGGGAAGGAAGTCGAGTATAATGATTCAAAAACCTATATATTTATTTAATAGCACATGCGTTATCCTTTCGGAACAAAAAGAAAAGATGTGACAGAAGTACAAATTTTAGTAACTAAATTTCTGATAAAATGAAAGTAAAATAATAATAATAATAATAATTGTTAGTTATGTGAATTTCACTAGAGGCACCTCATTCTGAGGCAGAAAGCGGAAGGGTGCGAAACCACGTCAGATAGCTCATAAGTGATGTGAGAAGAGTTGAAACGAGCCTCGAAGTCTCTCTGATACTTTGACTTCCAATCTGGATAGCTGAAATCAATTGTGGCCGACCTGAAATTTTGAATATCATGTGCGACATTTTAAAATGGTGCCCATTTTATTAAATTTAAAAAAAATATATATTGAGAAAAATTATATTTCAATAATACTATTTTTAAATGTCGTGAATAAGACAAATACAATTAAAGTTCAAAAATACTTCCTAAACTTCATCAAAATCCATATATCATTAAGAAAGAATTATCCATGCCACTAAACTTTTCGTGCAATCCTATTTGAGCAAAATTTGAAATTAGAAACATCAAATACTACAGGTAAACTTTGAAATGCAATAAATCAAGCAAAAATATTTTTTTTCACATTTCTAGAAGCAAACTCACTAATTAAATTTTCGTAATCAATAAATTAGCAAATATTGTTCAATAGATATCAAAGTTAGGCCATTCATTCGTTCTTGTAACATGGTTGATTGTAAATAAGATTTTCATAATTTTAATTTTGAAAAATTTCTTTCGACAGATACACAATAGCAATAATTGTCAGTAATACTTTATAAGCAATAAATATATTCGAAAAATGATCCAATCTTTTCAAATAAATCAATATATAAAAAGCAGTCTTTGTTTATTTTGATAAAAGATTTTGCAAAATTTTTAACTCTTGAAACAAATCTTTGCCATCAAGATCGCAAAAATTTACATGTTTTAGAACAATGTCAAGATGATTATAGCATGCTTTCAAATTAGTATCATCTAATGCATTTAACTTGTCAGAAGAAAATAGAAATTCAATTTTTTTTTCATATGAATTGAATTGAACAAGCCTTCGTTCAAGTGATCCAATTTGCTTAATTAATAATATAAATGAAATAATTAGTTATGAAAGAATTTTTAAGTGATTATGCATCCTATACAATAGTATTTTTATCAAAATATTTCTTCCTACGAATTATTCATTTTCTTCTTTTCCCTTTTCTCTCACATTATTTAAAGCATGATACTATTTAAGAAAATTATATTCAAGAAAATTAAAATCAGTCAATTACATTATTCTTAGCTTAAGTGTTTTATGCAATTGTATATCATACCAAGTCAAATAAAAATGGCTTGGTATGATATGTAATTAGGAATAAGAAATACAACAACGTTAAATAAAACTCATCATTTGTTTATTTTTTTTTAACTATATTTTCATAAACACTATGCCATTTAACTTAACATAATAATTAAAATCTTAATTATAAAATTAGTAAATATTTTAAATAAATAAATACACAAACACACACGCACACACACAAATAACTAAATCTTTTTTGGTGTCCCTACAATGATGATGTAAATAAAAATATATCGTTCTAAATTCATCCACTAATATTTATTTTAATTAAATTCTTTTGAACTTTTTTATATTCTTTTAGAATTTTGTGTTTAACTAAAAATCTAAAAATCATAAAATATCATTTTCAACTAAAATCATAAAACTCTAATAATCATAAAATATCCTCTTTAACTAAAATTATAAAACCCTAACTAAAATCATAAAACTCTAATAATCATAAAATATCATTTTCAACTGAAATAAAAACAACAATGGAAGGATTACCATTGAAGTAAATACATGAAGACATAACAATATATAAAGAAGAATTTGAAAAACTAAGGATTAAGTTTTATTGCGAATTTGATGAATTTATTATTAAAGAAAATACATGAAGATAAATTTCATCAATTTTTATATTTGTTTTTATAAGAGCAAAATCATGTCACAGATGGAAGTCTTGTCCCCACCATTAATGGTTTTTAACTCTACACAGAAGTATTGCATTCTGAGTTACTTTACATTAAAGTTTGAATGAATATGGTGAATTTTTAAAATTTTGAAATTGTATTAGAAATGTATTTAGAGTGGGATGAATATATAAAATTTATATGGATCTATAGAATTTAAATGAATGAATTTAATAAGGACAATATTAAAATTTGACGTGGATGAAAATAATAGTTTTTTAAAATTTTTATATTTAATAGGGATGAATATATATATATATATATATATATTTTATTTTTTTAAAGAAAGAACAATAAAAAAATAACTTGAAAGAGTTAAATTAATATTTGATATTTTCAAATTCTTAATATTTAAAATTAACAGTTAAATATAGTAACTTAGACTAAGGGGAGGTAAACATTTGTCATAAGTAATTTAAAAAAAATTTACTTTTCACAATTATTTTGTGATTTCTTCGAACTCAATTATCACAGAAATTGTTCTTAAATTTCGATGACAACTAATATTTTTATGTTTAAATGCATGATTTTTTCAAGTTGACGAGCTAGCTCCTTATTTGACGGCAAATTAGCTCCGTGTCACTCATTCTATCTAACACGTGGACCAACTGTTAATTCTAATCACAAAAACAACATAATGATATAATTAAAAATTTTTACACTTAACTTATTAGTAATTGAAAAAAAAAATTAAATAAATAAGTGCAGCAATTACAAGCTAAAGACAAATAATAGATATTGCACAAATAAATGAACTGCAGATGATTCATAGCTAAAGTCCCAATCTATCATTAAAATATTTCATTTCATTACAAAACATATTTTCATAGTTTGTCGACATTTCATGAATATTACACATGGAAGTGAGAAATAGGTTCAACATTAAAATGTTTTACACCTCATGCAATTGCATTTTCTGAATAAAATCCAGCATTTTCTCAAGGTCTTCCCCAACTGCAACAACAAAAACAAAGTCATACAAGGTGACTAGGTGTCCCATCTTTCCAAGGATTTGAGGCCAAGTGGCCAACATCTCAATATAACACTTTTTCTGATCAGTTTTGATTAGTATATTAATTGTACTAAAAGCATTGTTTGGCACGGATTTTTTCAAGGGAAAAATAATTTTGTTTGATTTTTTTGAAAAATGTGTTGCTATTGTGGTTGCAAATGATTTTGAGAATAATAATTTTAATATAATCTACGACAAACAACCTTTAAATTTTGTTAAATAAAATAAGAACAATGTCTAATGTTAGGGTTATGGTGGTGAAAATGTCAACCGTTACAAGGATAGTTCAATAAAAAATATTTATATTTAATTGAGGCTTGTTAGATCAGGAGGAATGAATAGAGAACTAATATTAAAACATATTCTCTAACTCGATCTAATATTACGTAACAAATGTACACTTAAGTTTTCAACTAAAATAAATTACCATAAAATAAGTAGCAATACTCACCCAATCTTGGTACTGTGTGTCCCTTGGGATGGTTAATCACAACAGGACCCACAAAAGAGTTCAGTAAAGCTTCACCCTCTTCCCTCATGAAGTCGAATTCACCTGGAAAAATATACACATGATATATACAATGTTCAGATTATTTTTTTACAAGTACTTATAAATATAGTAATTTACTCAACTTAATTTATCCTCTTTTATTTTAGTAGCATGTTTGGAATCATGGACTGGACATGCTATTAAAGAAGAAAAGAAAAGGTCAAAATATCGTTCTATTAAATTGTGTAACTTTGTCGAGTACTGCGTATCATGTATACCTTACGTAGAAANGTCGAGTACTGCGTATCATGTATACCTTACGTAGAAAGAATGCAAAATACTCGAACCCAAAACCGTCAAAGAAAGACGTAAAACAAAGGGTTTGACAATACCTATAATGTGCAGTGATGGGCACATGATTGGAGATGAAAATGCATTGGCGGCAAGTTTGGGCAACCCAAATTTGGAACCCCCAAATTTGCTTCCTGATATAACAATGAGAAACTTTATATCTGGAACTTTGGTAAGTGCTACACCTTCCCTTTGCATACCGGGCAAGGCTGCTGATAAAAGTGCACCCTATCAAATGGATACACAAAATAATGAGTCCCAAATATTGTAACAATTTATGAATCTCCTGTTCTTTTTGCTGAATTGAATTGAGAGACGAAAAAAGATTAAGATAGTCAACTCTAAATTTATTGAGAAATTGCCCAAGTAATAAAAGTTTATGAATCTCTTTCTCCCTCTCCGTTCTTTGAGAGCGACAAAGATTCATCTAACCTACTTCAAATTTATAAGCAAAAGCGGACATACCTGAGAAAAACCCAGAACACCATCAAATGGTCCATGCTTTAGCATATAGTCTTCAAGGTAATCAAGGCATTCTTCAAAATTGTAGTTCTTTGAAATCCTATAAACATATGTACTTCAATACAATAATTGGCATCATTTAATTAATTTAAAAGTAAATTTGCGGGAAACTCTAAAAATAAGTAACTTTCTTTGAGTGATATAGATATAATAAAATATATAATTAACTTGTTTATTTTTCATATAAATAAACTTTTGAATTTAAAATACATGTTTTGCTAACTTTCTGCATTTCACAAATTTACAAACGACTTAAAAATATGAATAGTATTGAAACCCACAAAATGTGTAGATAATAATAACGAACAATAATTAAGAATGTGTGATTCAAATTAATACACGACTCTATCGGAATTTATATATTATTTATAATTTTGTATCAAAAAGAATATTAACTTGTTTTGCTAAACATATATTTGACATTTTTCAAAAATTTCTTTTTCTTGATTTTCATTACAAAATATTTCCTCTTATTCTGACGGAAGTCTTTATTTATTTGTTGTCAATTTTTGTAATCATAAATCAACCCTTGATTCAGATCTCTTTATTATCAATACAAAAAATGTGAGCATACAAAAAGAGAATCCTCTGTCTCCTTCCGCAGTTATTGATCAAGATATATGAACACTATTGGTGTTAAATGGAGCAAGCAGAGCCGAGCTTGTCGGGCTCGTCTCGACTCAGTTCATGAGCACTAGCAGTTCACCTCATTTTTCTTTTGTAAGTCAAAAATTGCACTTTTTAACCAAAATAAGAGCCGTTTGCGAGCATGAGACCAACTGGCTTACACGCAAGCCGAGGAGTGGCTCGCGTCCGCAGCTTGCCTGGGGTGCTAGTGGGGAGAGCCAAACCGACAAGCCGCTCACCTGACTGAACTCGATATTGGCGATGCCAATTTAACGCATCACAGTAGCCATAATTATTTTTTAGAAAAAAAAAAGGAAAGAAGAAAATAACAATTACTGTTACCTTATCGGCCTGGAACCACTCATAGAATGGAGGATCATAAATCCCTTCAACATCAGACTTACCCAGAGCAGGAAAAGGTGCATCTAAAAACACAAGATCCAACTCCTCAAGAACAGATTCGGGCCATCGAGAAATCAATTTCTTCAGGATTTCACCACTCGTTCTGAATCCATGGAGGCAAAGAATTCTTCGTTTTCTTTGGATTTCATTCTCCATGGTCCCATTTTCTTGTTTTCTCACTTCCTCCATTGGTGGTATCTGATTATTTTTGCTGGGAAAATAAGTTGATGCTTTTAATAAATAGGGAAGAAGTGTGTGGGAAACTCAGTAGTATATAAGGTGGGTGGCATTGATTTTACTTCAAGGTGAGGAGATGACAGTGAGCAGTTGGAGGTTCAAAGTCAGAAGCCTCATGGACATTTATAGCATGTACGTAACAATAATAGAAAATGCTATGTGTATGGTACACATAGAGGTGTTCATAAGGGGACAGATTTTAGCTTACATTTTGCACGTGTTTTGGTACATAGTCAATAGTATCGATATTGTTGACCCCAAAAATGTACATTCCATGTGGTTAACAGATCCTAAGGCCTCTCACGCCCACACAAGTCTTGTTCCTGCACAATTAGACAAATTGTTAGTCCCACATGGCCTCTTCCAATGGGGGTGGAGTCAACCGCACTCACTCCGACGGTCAAGTCAGTTAAGGAAGAAAAATATAAGTGTAGAAGAACTTTAGACGTGAATCTCCAATATAAAAAGGGGGTTGGCTTTGAGGAATAACAAATAGAATAGTGATATGACAAGGTTATAGTTTGAGAGTCTAAACATGCATTATCCTGAAATGACACTAAATGTGAGCTTTTATAGTAGAAAATGATGAGAAATTGTCATTGGATGAAGAGACACATGGCCTCATCTAAGCAGTTGGAGCCTCTTGTCATAGACATCGATTAATCATTCATAGATCATGCTACATTTAATGTTGTAACTGCTTGGTAGCCCTAGGCCTAACATGTAAGACTGGATTTGGCTTGTTTGATTGATCAGAGCCACCTATTCAGTGAGTTGTCACATTATCCACTTGATACAACATCTTGTATGAAGAACTTCTCTAATACGTCTGTACTTATCTCACCTCATCCATGAGGAATCAGCTCCCTATGGGGCTTCAACCAAATTGCCACGAGCAAAATGACATGGAGTGTAGGCCTAAGCTCATTTGCTGTGTAACTACCACTTGACCTTGCTTAGAGATTTGTTGGAAGAGGCGTAACATATATTATACAAGATTTTAATTTTTTTTAAAAATTTTATATTCATATTCTTATAAGCAATATAAGAAATTCCAATTAGAAGTCATCTCCTCATCTCAAACATAGATTTAATAGTTTTAGAACCTTTTCTTTCGTAGATTGGGCGATGAATTGAATAGATTGTGTAAGCTTTCTCGGGGGAACATTTAAGAAGATAATAAATTAAGGGGGATATACCTTATGTTGTGGTGTGATCCAAACTCCATATTATTTGAGTTTGGTAGAATAAAAAAAGTCTAAAGAGTTTGGATTTTTTAAGAGTCCAAATTAATGAAGATCAAATTTTATCAAGGATTGAGAGTTTGACTTGGAAAATGACTTCTTCTTTATCTAGAACTCCAACAAATGACTTCTTCCACATTGTATCTTCACACATGATTATTTAACAACATCTTGAGAGTTAGAGAACTTAGATTTCAATTAGGAGAATTGAGATTTTGATATTGTAAACACAATTACAATATTGATTTTAGTTGATTTTTCTCCTCTACCCGTGATTTTTCCCATATTGGGTTTCTATGTAAATTTTGTTGTTTATTTCATTATCGTCATTATTTTGCAACCTAAAATTCATAACACCTTACTTGAATTGTATAAGGAGATTTAAAATTGAAATTATTATAATTTCAGCCTTACTTGAAGTGGTTGTCATTCATCAATGCATCGAAATTAGGTGAGTGATTTATGAAAGTAAAAGAATATCTACTATGAAGGCATAAATGGATGTCACTTTCTAATTTTTCTTGAGAAAACACAAACACAATCTTATGAAAAGAAAGGATTTATTGTTTATATGTAAACAAAAAGGATTGCTTGCTCGCTAGAGGTAGCGAATTAAAAGGCATGAAAGGCGCTCTTAGGCATGAAAACGCCTCAATTTCTCTTTTGACCGCTTAATGCGGGCCTAGAGAAACCTAGGTGGTCCACCCTTTTTTTGTTTAAAACAAATTTTTAGAGCTATTTCTTGAATCTAATGGCTAAGTTGGTCCTCATTTATCTAGTTTTTAGGAAAATTATCTTGGACTAAATTTTCGTGGACAATTTCTTGGACTCATCTAATTCAAAAAGCGGCTTGTGCTTTCAATTCTCATTTATCTAGTTTTTAGAAACTTGAAAATTGTCTAGTTGTAGGAATTATTAAATAATTATAGTTTTTTTTTTTGTGAATTTAGTTGTTTTGTATGTATTAATTAATTAATTTAATCTTCTTATAAAAATTAAAATAATATTAACATAAAAAAACACTTATTTGTGTCTAGGCTCATAAAATTTGAAGCTTGACCTTACGCCATTGTTTCCCCTTATGCCTCAGGGAAACTGGATAGAGGGAGCGAGAAACGTCATCTCTACAAAATAAAATATCCAAATTAAAGGAGAGGATTTTTTTATGTGAAGTTGACACGAATCAGTAGGTGCACCGTGACATTCCAACCAAGTAGGCACCTCTGTAGCACTCTCATTATTTACCCACTAGAATAGTTTATTATTAAGAACAAATATAATATAATTTTCAGGCCACAAATTACATTCTAGATTAGAAAAAAATCAAAGAATAAACTGATAGTTGCAATAGACTGTTATATCACCAGAAACCAATATGGAGCACAATATCGGGCATGTAGACCACTATGAGAACGCCTTGTGTTTCAATGCATATGTTGCTGAGTACTGCTACATGTCCCTCCCGATAAATATGTGAGACCCAGAAGTTCATCAGGGAAATTTGTGTTGGGAAAAAATGGTTTTAATGTTGCTGTATTGACATAATTTTGTGTGGGACTCGTTCGTTGATTTTGGAAGATCACAGTTGATTCGTGTTCTCCTCCGTGAGAACATCAAAATTATATATTTACTTGCCAAAAATGATAATTGGGTTTGAAGCTCAAAGTTGATGATTTAAAAGGAGTTTACAAAGGCAATTTCATATGCATGAAACTGGGAAGTTCAAATATTTCATATGTATGAAACATGGTGTATGGAGGGAAAACGATATGTAGTTTGTCTCACATAGAAAAATTATAAAAGCAATGACCACCTTATATATGGTTATACTTTGGAAGGATATAATTATGTGTGGCATATAGACTCTATCCATGTGTGCTCATAGGGGGTGCACATCGGACCTTGAACTTGTGTGTGAGTGCGTCCAGCGCACACGAACGTAGGATCGAATGGACAAAAAATTAGCCCTTAGGAGTGCTCACGTTTTGCTTTCTCCAACTGACTATTGATATTCTAAAACTGTTGAAACTTCAATTTTATTGCCATTATAATTTGGAGTTAACGATATGTTTATAGAGAGATTAATTCTACATTACATCTTACTTTAACAAGCCATTTTTCTTCCACTTCACACACGCGAAAATACTCTCTACATATATAGCTTACAGTTTCTGTTTTCTGGTTTTCTATCTTTCAGTATTTTCAGTTTCCGTCTAGAGTCTTGGTGTTCCGTTCAAATATATATTCAGTTTGCCGATGTAGAAATTCAGTGCTAAATTTCTACAAGTTTCTCCTTTGTTTCTCGTCGACTCCACATACGCAAAAATACTCTCTACATATACCGCTTTCAGTTTCAGTTTTCTGGTTTTCTATCTTTTAGTATTTTTAGTTTCCATCTAGAGTCTTGGTGTTCCGTTCAACTATATATTCAATTCGTCGGTGTAGAAATTCAGTGCTAAATTTTAAATTTCTACAGGTTTCTCCTTTGTATCCTAGAAAATAAATGCTCGTTAAATCCTCAAACACTTACGGTGAGGGAACAAATCCGTTTTAAGGACACTGTGTTTGCGCATACATCGGTTTGCAATTTTTTTCTCTTTTGGCGATCAATTTATTTATTGTTTTATCTTTACAATTTACTAATAGTTTGTTCTTTTCCAATATAACAAATATTATATAATTCTGCTATTATATTTTCTCTAACAAACTTAAAACAAATTCATAAAACGAACAAACGGGTGATTATCGGTTCCCCTACATGGTTGTTGGTAAGGGTACTGTCAAAGAAAAAAAAATCATTGACATTGCTTAAGGAATATTGAAAGGTAAGACAATTTTAATACGAATTTTCTCATGCTAATTATATTCTATTATGTTTACCAAACTTTAGTTCTTCCAAAGCAATTTTTATGCTTCTAACCGCATATTCTATAAAGTGAAAGGTTGTGATTTTTCAAGAAATCACTTGGCATTTCATTTACGTATACCAATGTCAAATAAATACTTTTGTTTGAGATAAATAGATATATTATTTTAAGTATGAGAAATTGTACAAGATAATCTCAGTGGCTTTCCAAGAATAAAGAAATGGCTTTGGTGGTGATAGAATTCTAAATCAATACCAGTATATATTCTGTAGAAAAATTTCTACATTATGCAATTCTCAACTTCATTCGGTGCCATGCAGTTTTCCTCATGTCTTTTTTATTTTTTTTTTATTTTATGAAAAGGCGTGAGTTCCATTGCCTTCCATGTGCATATAATTTGTTTAAATAATTGAGGAACATGTTTCGGTGGCATGGTGCAGGTTGATACTTTATCTTACAATTTTTGGACATTGTTTAATTTAACAGGGGTAGTATAACTATATTTTGTTCATAAAGTTTTAAGGCAGGGACATTCTTTCTTGCACATGAAGAATATATTGTGGGGCTATACTAATTGTGTCGTTTCTTCTTCATGCTAATTACCAATGGGCACATCCATTCATTTTAAATAAGTTGGTTAATTTTCATGAAATATACGCCCAGTTATCTTGTTGAATATTATACTGAGTTTGGTTGATATAATTCCTGCTTAATGATGATAGTCTCAATTAATTTTATGAAATTAAGTGAGATGATTTATGCAAAATTGTAATTGCATAAAATATGACAAAATTTGGAATTGTGTAAAAAATTTCTACATTATGCAATTCTGAACTTCATTCGGTGCCATGCAGTTTTCCTCATGTCTTTTTTATTTTTATTTTATGAAAAGGCGTGAGTTCCATTGCCTTCCATGTGCATATAATTTGTTTAAATAATTGAGGAACATGTTTCGGTGGCATGGTGCAGGTTGACACTTTATCTTACAATTTTTGGACATCGTTTAATTTAACAGTGGTAGTATAACTATATTTTGTTCATAGAGTTTTAAGGCAGGGACATTCTTTCTTGCACATGAAGAATATATTGTGGGGCTATACTAATTGTGTCGTTTCTTCTTCGTGCTAATTACCAATGGGCACATCCATTCATTTTAAATAAGTTGGTTAATTTTCATGAAAAATACGCCCAGTTATCTTGTTGAATATTATACTAACTTTGGTTGATATAATTCCTGCTTAATGATGATAGCCTCAATTAATTTGATAAAATTAAGTGAGA
>CAIGRN010129588.1:0-23869 GCA_903798345.1 Fraxinus anomala
GACTCCTAGTACTCTCGAATCTTCAGTGAGGTTTGACACAACTTAGGAATATTTGCAATTTAGTCCCTGAACTTTGTATGTCTTACAATTTAGCCATCTTCACCAATTTTTTCCTTCAATTTAATCAACCTATATTACAATATCAAAACACACATTAAAATGCTCTAAAATTCTCTCAAGGATAATAAAATAACGAATTAAGTGGTATAAATATCGTGAGTGTAGAACACTCATCACAATAGCTTTAAGAAGCCCGAGCTTTACGACATCTTTACCAATTGGTGGGCCTCCTAGAATACCAGTTGATGTTTGGCCACCTAAGAGAGGTCGAACCTAACTTGAACTTAATTTCTCTCGAGGAAGAGTTTGGGGGACCTATTGGAGGCAGACCTAACATTCTAGTAGCAGATCAAGTTCAGCAAGATGCTCCAAATCCTAGGGCTAGCGGAGATGATGAAGTGGTGGGGGATGGGGCTATTGTATCGGAGGTTGACGTACCACATCAAGGGCTTCCTCCATGGTGGATGGGTCATCTATGGAGAGCATTAACTTTAAAGGAATCAGATGTGACCCTTTTGTGGCGGCATTGCGTACTTTATCGTTTGAAGTAGATATCCTTACAAGAGGCTGAAGGCATCGTTAAGAGCTTTTTCCATGGTGGATGATTAATCCATGAAGAGTATCATCTTCGAAGGAATTAAAGGTGATCCCCTTATGGGATGTTGCACACCAATTGCTCGAAGTAGGCATCCTTGTAAGAAATTGAAGCGTCTCGTCAAGACTTTTTCCATGGTGGATGGTTCATTCATGGAGAGCATCATCTTCGAAGAAATTAGAGGTGACTATCTTGTGGAAGTATCTCATACCTTGCCTTTCGAAGTGGACATCCTTGCAAGAGGTTGAAGCATCAAGGGCTTCCTCCATGGTGGATGGTTCATCAATGGAGAGCATCATCTTTGAAGGAATAAGAGGTGACCCTCTTGTGGGGGGTGTCGCGCAATTCGTCATTCGAAGTAAACATCCTTGCAAAAGGCTAGCGACTTCGTCATGGGCTTCATCTATGGTGGATGGTTCATCCATGGAGGGCTAAATAAAAAAGTGACAATACTTTGCAATAAAATTTATTTCGTAAAATAAGGCATATTTACATGGAATATTTATTCGTCCAAGATGTTAGACATTGTCTGCTGGTAATATCTCCTTAGATGCTCAATGTTCCAAGGATGAGGCTGTACCTTCTCATCCAAGTCTTTAAATTTTATAAGTGCCAGCTCGTAGCCCCTCTTTGAAGCGATAGAAAAACCTTCCTTAGCACGAGATTGCCTATACGAAATGACCTCTTTTTCAATTTGATGTTATAATAGCAGGTCATTTACATTGGTATGAAGCGTATTTCATTGTGGATCATTCCTTTTTTCTTCAAGGAATTCAAGCTCGTACCTCTTCAGTTCATCATTAGATATTTCATTGAAGTTGATGCAATGGGGTAATGGTATTCCTACCTCTATCAACTCATGGCTATGGCTCCATAAATTATTGAGAAGGGTATTTTTTCGGTAGCAGTTCGACTGGTGGTGTGTATAGCCCATAGTACTTGATGGAGCTCATCAACCTATGTTCCTTTCGAATCATCAAAATTCCTTTTCAGGGTATACAAAATGGTCTTATTGACACCTTCGACCAGGTCATTTGCTTAAGGGTGATGAGGTGTTGAGATGTGCTTTTTGATTTCTAGCTCATCATAAAGGTTTCTGATCTTTTTTTGTTGAACTATCGTCCATTGTCTAGCACAATTGAGTGATGATGTCGAACCTACATATGATGTTCTTCTATATAAATTTGGAAGTGTTAGCTTATGTGATTTTGGGTACAGGTTCTACTTCTACACACTTTATGAAGTAGTTAATGGCGACTAGGAATAACTTGCGTTGCCTTTTCCTCTTGGCAAAATGCCTATGGGATCAATTCTCCACTTGGCGAATGGCCAAGAGCTAGATTCCACTGAAATTTCTTAGGATGGTTGCCTTTGTACATTAGAGAAACCCTAGCAGTTGTCACATTTTTTACACAAATAAAAGTGAGTCATTCTTCAAGGTAGGCCAATAATATTCCTGCCTAAGCACCTTGAGCACTAATATAGGTCTTCTGGAGTGGTTGCAACATATCTTTCCATGCAGAGGTGCCCTCCACCCATGTTTCTTCTTTTCATTTAAAAATAGAGGGCAGGACGATGTGTTCAATAAAAACTATCTTGGGCAGTTCAAAATCCTTGCTACTAGCCAGTTTTGATAGGTCATCGCCATGGGCATTTTCCTGACGAGGGAAGTGTACGAGCTCAATATTTTTGAAACAAGGGTGAAGATCTATGATAAGTTTGAGGTATACAGCCATGCCTTTGTCCCTAACGGTAAAATTGCCATTGACCCGACTCACTATTAGTTGGGAGTCGCTGTTGATGACTAGCCTCTTCACTTGTATTTCCTTAGCTAACTTAAGTCGAGCTAAGAATGCTTTATATTCAACAATATTATTGGAGGCTTTGAATCCAAACCTCACTACGCAATTAAGCTTGTGGCCTTCTAGGCTTACTAAGACCATTCTTGCCCTAAAGCCAGTCTCTCAATAAGTGACTAGTTTGAAATTTTGCTAAGCTCCACAAATCATTTCAACAATCTTCCCGAAGCGTCAGGTTTTTGTAGTACTTTCTTGAGTGGAAAGTTTGTCAGCATGTATATGCTATGGGCCTGAAGTATGGCTCAACTTTCTAGAAGCGGTGACAAGGGATATGGCGAGCTTTTCCATGGCTTGGTAACATTCTTTTGCCTTTAATAAAGCTTTGCTTAGATAATAGACAAGTAGTTGGTGGTGCCTTCTTCACTTATAAGAACCGAACTGATGGCCTCTTCAGATACAATAAGATAAATGAACATGGGCTTATTAGGCTTTGGCTTTGAGAGGAGGGGGCTTGCCCAATGTGCTTCTTCAACCCCTGGAAAACTTATTTGCGCTCAGCTGTCCGTTGAAACTTTTTCATTCCTTTAAGAATCTTGAAGAAGGAAATGCATTTATCAGTGACTTTTGAGATGAAAAAGATTCAAGGCTGCCACTCGCCTAATAAGACTTTTGAGGAGACCTCATTTCAATTAGGGCTTTTTTCTTTTTGGAGTTAGCCTCAATTCCTCTTTGATTGACCATGTAACCTAGGAATCTTTCGGAAGTGACACCAAATGCACACTTGAAGGGGTTTAGCCTCATCTTGTACCTCTTTAAGATTTGGAAAGTGGCATCTAGGTACTTAACATGGTCTTCTATTTTGAGGTTCTTCATTCACATGTCATCTATGTAGGCCTCCATGGTTTTGCTAATAAGGATTGCCCTTTATTTACTTATGTACTTCTTCACTAAAATTGGATTAGATATCCACTTCGAATACGTGGCTTCTCTTATGAATCCATTTTTAATCAGTTTCTCTACCTTCTCTTTTAGACCTTTATATCTCTCAAGGCTGAGGGCTCTCTCCTTTTGCTTATGCAGGGGGTATACTTAGGATCAATTTTCAAGTGATGGCAACTTACTTTTGGGTCTATGTCAACAATGTCTTTCCTTTTCAAGTGATGCCTCCGTGCGAAGACATCCAAATTCTTACTCGAGAAGCTTTTGAGCCTTTTATTTATCTCACCTGGAAGATCCCTTCCCCCTTGTAATGCTTTGGTTAGATATTGAGGGTCTACTAGGAAATTTTCCAACTCTTCTACAGGAGCTGTTTGTGCTTCAGATTTGATAATACGAGGGCCTAGTTCATCATAAATAGCCCATTCTTCAAGGGGTTTTCCCTATTTAGAGACTTTTACCATTTCGACGTCTTCCCTGTATTTAGGGGTCAGCCTTTCCTTAGGTGTTTCAAACATTTCGGTGTCTAATAACATCATGTTAATATTATGAGACTTAGCTTTCCTTAAGGAGTTGAGATAACACTCCTCTTGTCCTATTTGATCGCCTTTAATCATAACAATGCCATGTTCAACGGAAACTTTATACATAAGTGATGGATGGAGGTGATGACTTATTACTCTTTCAAAAAGTGTCTGCCTAATACTCCATGATAGGCATATATGTGGTCTATAATAAGAAATTTCATGAAATGGTGAGTTGCTAAAAGAGGCATCGCCATCTCAACAGCAAGAGTGATTCTTCCCCTTGGAATGATACTATATTCAATAAATCCACACGGCAAGCTATCCAAGGGGTAAGCTCATGATCTACGAAGAAATCTTGTTATATGTGGAACTAAACACAATGTTAATTGAATTCCTATTATCTACTAGCATGTGCTTCAACCCATTACAGGCTTCCACATCCCTTACCATTAGAGCATCACAATGAGAGTAGTGCAAGCCTGCTGCATCTTCTTGGGTGAAAGTGATGGGCTCTATGGGCCTTGCCCTTTGGGTGTAGTTGACTATGTAACTAGCTATGGGTAGGTCTTTTGCCTCTTTAGCATAGTTTTTTTGTGCATTTTGGGACTCTCCTCCTACATGGTGGCTTCTAACGATTATGTCTATCTCGTGAATATGTGCATTGTCCACTTCGGTTTGGCGATCCCTCCTATGCCTTTTTCCACCTCTTTTCTTCTGTGACACTGTGAATGGTCCCTAGGAGGTCGCCTTGCCTCGTCTCGCCTAGGCGGTTGATTTTACCTCGGCGGGGACATATTCCCTTGAATGTGGCGATTCTCTTTTGCGGAATCATGGGGATTGCTCTTCTCCGTAGGATGGTTTACCTCTACATTTGCTAGTATAATGACCATGGAATTTATGGTAAGTACAATTGGTCGAACTTCACAATGGGGCCTATTTATAGATCCAACATCACTTCCTCTATTTCATTGATGATGGGGGCTAAGACAGTTTTAGGTCTAGTGTGACCACTTGGTCCTACCTCTTCATAGGCTAAGGTCGGCAAAGCATTTAAAGTAGTTGTGGTTGGTTAAGGTCTGGCCCGAAGTGGAGGCACAACATGTTCAGCTTGGGTCCAATGTTGGTTTATCGAGTGAGAAGTTAGACATCATCCCATTTGACTTTGAGGAGGTGGAAGCCCTTGTGCTACCTTATTTACATGGTCAATCATTTCTTCACTAATGATATCAACCTTCATCATCTCTACCAGCTTATCATAGGTGGTTGGGTTCTTGTTTCCAACATTTCTCCAAAATAGAGTGTTTATATTGAGGCCTCCTTTGAGGGTGAAGGGGCTTTCTGTCAGTCACCTTTTCACAGCGGGCCATCTTATTGGTAAAACAGGCTAAGTAGCTTTTCAACATTTCGCCAATTGTTTGCCTCGTATCTTGGAGGTGTCGAATATGAGCTTTCCCATCTTTCTTGACCAAGTACTGGTTTAAGAAAGCCTTTTTTAGATCAAGCCAGCTCCCGATGCTCCATGCTGGTATCCTACTCTCCCAAATTTCGGTTGCTCTACTAAGGCTAGGTGAAATGTTCTACACATCAAGGCTGGTAAGATTCCTTTTAGGTCATTTGTGTTTTGAAGTTATTGGGGTGCTTTTTAAGATCACCTTTTCTTTCACACCTTGGGTTTTTGGAGGTATGAAGTGGTTGGCATGAGGGCATTGTGGAGCTCTCGTGAGAAGGGAATACTTTCATCATCGTCATCAGGTTCATAGGACCTATAAAGTCCATTAGATTTCACCTTATCAGCTTGATATCGAGGTGGAGTTTGGGATGTACCTGCTTGGTTCCTTATGTTTTTCTCGTTCCTCTTCTCATGCCTATTCCTAGGTGGAAGTACTTGCGGATCATGGCTCTACATTTGCTCATGAGACCAGCTGTAGGAGGTGGAGGTTGAGGCCTATTTTAAGCACATTCGGACCGATTCTATCAAAGATGCTGGCAGACCTTTGAGATCTATGCACTCACCCATAATTAGAAGGAAAATTTCCTTATCCCAATATTGGGTTAATGGCAAGTCAATAAGATGCATAGTTTGATGATAAATGCACTCATACCTCTCTTTCATCGAGGCTAGCTACCTTCTTTTAACTAATAGAGTGCACACTCTTTCACTTTGCCCTTCTCTTTCCACTAGTTGATGGAATAAGCCTAGTTGAGGTATTTTTTGAAGCATTTGAAAACCTCTTTGACCTTGAAATTGCATAAGATGCTCACATGGTGACGTCTTGAGCTGCAATACTTTGCAAGTTGGCAACTGTTTAGGCCTCTTCTGTAGTTAAGCGTGCAGCTGTCCTACCTCTTCAACAGTGACAATGGTGGAGCCTCTGGTGATTGATATTAGTTTGAAGGACCTCTTCTCCAGAGGCCACTCTTCCTCTTCTTGGATTTGTATCTTCGTTGATTGAAATCATGATGTGTGGGCTCCTCTTTTCTTCAAATAAGGGATCTTTTGAATTGGTTTTTTTACCTCAAAACCACTCATCTTTCAAGGAGTACACATACCCAAATTATCAGGAAAAGCTGTAAACACACTTTTCTTGGTAACTATCACTTGTTCTTTATTCAAGAACAAAGCATTTCTCAAGGGAAAAGTTGGAGCTCTTTTTTCTGGCAGGCTTTTTCCACTGGAACGTGGTTATAGTATAAGTTCCAACAGGCAGTGCCAATTTGTTGTCCTCGAAAAATGTAGCTCCCCCTTATGGCCAGCAGGTTACAATTCTATGTAGATACCTTCCTACGCACTTAGAACACACCGTTAATCATTCGTGGCCTTTTTCAGTGGTAGTGGAAGTGACAACGAGCCTCCAACGGTCAAGTTAGTCGTTGGTATGTAAATAAATGGTGGAATGTTTACTGTAATGATAACCATCGGAATATTTATAAAAGGAGAAAATGAGAGAAAAAAGTATCTATTTTGTGTTTGGAGTTGCATTACCTTTAAAATGGCCCTGAGTATGAGTATACATAGGGAAAGATATGGGTTTAGGTTTGTTAGAAGGAGGGCCACATGTCATCTGTTGGCCGAAGTGTTTCCTCCTAGGTGTCTATCTATTTTCCTTTGACAATTAGATTCATGACTTGACTCTTTCGCATCTGCTGCACAAATGTCATATCAATCAATCGTATAAAGATTTTATTTTTGATAGATCTTAGTATAAATGATCATTTAGATAATAGATACGAAGTGGAATGATAATATCTTAATAGCAGGTGTTGTTCCTCTTCATACCACTTTGGCGTACATCACTTGGGACATATATATGGACCACTTCACTTTGGCACTTCGATGCTTTGATGGTGTGGTCAGATATATCTATAGAGCACTTCACCTTGGCACTTCGGTGCTTCGGTGGCATGAAGTGCGGACCTTGTTGATTTGCTTAGTTGGCTGTCATGTTGGCAATGATTTGTAGCCTCTTCATAAAAGGTGTAACATATATTGTTCACTCAAGCAAATGTAATATATCGAGATCAAAATCTCAAGGTTAACTAACTAACTAACAATTAGGAGCTCATAAAGTTGTGAACAAATTCTTAAACTTTAAAACTTGATATGGAACTTTTGAAAATTTGGATAGATTTGGCAATATAATAATTTCATCAAAACTGTTAAAATATGGATGTGTTTCATATGTTGCTATTTATACACTATTTGACAACCATTTTTTTCAAAATCTTTTTTCTACGTACTCATTTTCAATCACGTGCTCACACACAAAAAAAAAAAATTCTACACATAAGCCCAAAGCTTTTTCCTACTTTTCTCCTAAAAATCATTATTTAAAACACAATTTTTCTCATTTAATGGTTGTCAAATAGAGGCTTATTATACACAAATACTAAGTTTTAGACATCAAGTTGTAATAATACCATACACAACATATAAGAAAATATAAAGTGCACATCGATTAAGAAGCTTCAGTTTCTTCACCTTCATGAACTTTACTTATTGTCCTCTCTTTGAAGATAAGCAATCAGGGGACTACGCCAATTTGTTCCAAGTCTATTTCTCCACTTAAAGGCTGCTAGCAAGAAACGATGACTAATTATCTTTGGAAGCGATTCAGGGACGTTTCTAAGTGTGATTTTTCTAATATCTAGACTTGGTGGGACATGACAATTCAACTATTCAAAATGTGATTATCAACTCATTTATCACTGATCCAACACCTTTGATGAGGCATATAGATTTGTCTTTAAAAGAAGTGACATTTATTTATATGAAAGAAAGAAACACTTCCAACTATAGAATTAAAAGCTAACTAGTTGAAATATTTGGATATCAAATAGAAGCTAGTACAACAACGGAGTTTATTTTTATAGCGTGTAAAAAGTCCTTTACGAAATAGATGAGAATGTCATATAAAGTTATGCCGTAAATACTCACATTTTTTACGGCATACATTGTATGCCATAGAAAAACAAAATGCACGTCATAAAAACTCACCCCCTTTTACAGCATATAAAGCACGCCGTAAAAAATAAAAAGTTCTCCTTTAACTGACTTTTTACGGCGTTCATATGTAAGCTATAAAAAGTGCACCTTTACGGCTTTCATATATACGCCATATATGTCAATTTAATTTTTCGAAATTGTTATTTATTTGATTACCATCAAATCTACAATAATTAAAGAATAAATTTATATATATCAGCCTATATATATAATCATGTATTCCAAAGTTCAATAAACGAAAGTATTGAGTGAGGTTCAATGCAATATGTCAAAATGTAGAGTTTATCTAAATAATTACCAAGAACATTATTAGTTTACTCAAAAAGTTGATAGCATATGTCACTACTCCAAAAATAACTGATTAAAATGTTACAAAATAATCGATCCATATTAAAGTTTGCTTCTTCGATCAACACTTTAGATATCCCAAAAANAATATATTGTCTTTTATCTAAACAACATAGTATGACCAGTAATTAACTTTTGGACTTGTATTTTCTTTCACTTCACAATACACATTTTGACCGATGCCACATTACATATTGTAGATTTCAGAAATAAGAAATCAATATAAATTTCATAAATCCGAAATCCCAATTTCTAGATCGAAAAAGTATAACCTGATGTTCAATTTCAGATTAATATAAATAAAAATGGAAATGTACTTGATAAATATATACATCAATCTGTTGACGTGTGGTTGACTTTAACATTATAGTTTTGATGGGCAAAGACTAGTTTGTTTGCTATAACTTAGGCTATCGGAGTTCCGCTCCATATTAATGAGGCTACATATGATCTACGCCGGTCTAGTAAGGCACAAGTATGTACTGAGGTTGATCTTCATTAGAAGCTCCCTGATAGAATCCAGATTGAGAGGGAAAAGTGGGTGGATACTGACGGATTGTTTTATATGACAAAATGCCAGATTACAATTTCCGGTGCAGACACTTTGGGCACATTGATGAGCATTGTATGGTTGGATCACATCCTACACCATTACTACCTACTGCATTAGTTGTTCTTCCTGTTGGCCCTGCTATTAGGCCTACTTCGCAGCCAGCCAAGGACAAGGGTAAGGGGAAGGAGATAGTTGTCGAGGCGTGTCAGAGATGGACACCAGTTCACAGAGATCAGAGGAGACAGCAATTAGCTAGCACTTTAGGGGTCCATATTCAGTCCTCAACACCACCAGCTGCTACTTTTGATCCTACAGTCGTATCTCATACACATACTCAGCCTTAATTAATAATTCTTTCTGTCCATATTCATTCTATTGCTCAACTAGTATCTTATGTATTTATTTTAGATCCCTCAGTTATGGCCACTTCATATACTCAAGTCCAGTCAGTTTCTCCACTAGTGACTTTTACTATTAGCACAATTTCTCCTCCGACTAGTTCTGTTCTGCCTCTCGCTCAGATTATTGTTGTTCCTACTATGATTAGTACTCAGATATAGTCAGTTACTTCCCCAGCTATTCTCCAGTGATTCAGTCAGCTGCTCTCACATATGTAGCTCATTCGATAGTTTCTACTTCAGTGCTGCTATTTTGACTCCACACCAGGCTACCAGGTCAGTCTACGCTTCAGATTTTATGCCTCAGAAGCCACATGTATTACTTGACTCAGAGGTTACAGCTACTGTGGTCACACATATTTCAGCTCCCACCCCAGGTAGGGGACATATAACTTCTACTACTATTACTCATCCTATCTATCAGCAGAATGTGGAGGTAATTCATTTTTTACATTTAGAGCAGTCAGAAACACATGATTCAACATAGATTAAGGTCCACCAACAGTCTGTTGTCCACGTCCTCTTCCGATTATTTGGTAGGTATGGCTGAGAGGATAGAGAATGATGATTTTGTCCCAATTGGTTGGATGAAACACCCACGAGCTTCTGACACCCCATTCCCGAGGAGGGTCCCTAGGAGTCAGTCACGGGATACCTTATCACATTTCCCGTCCTTATGAGTGTTATCTATGAAATGTGAGAGATACAGCTAGTGTAGCTATTCGTGATGCTTGAAGAGATTTATTTAGCTTTATCAAGTATATAAATGGTCATTTTGGAGGCCTTTGTTCTTGAGCAGAGGTTTGCATTCATTCGATGCAATTTGTGTTTCGATACTGGAGTTCAGAATGAGTCGAGTAAGATATAGATTATGGATGTTCTGGAACATGGGGACTACTATTACTGTTCTTGATTATCACCCCCAGTTCCTTCATGGTAGAGTTGAGGGTCCGAGGCTATCACTTCCCATCTTCTTGACTCTTATCTATGCCTCATGGGAGGCTGCTATTAGGAGGGATTTGTGGGAGGGTCTTCACCACATTTCCTTCTCTATGGATGATCCTTGGTTAGTTGGGAGGATATTTTAACGTTGTTGTATACAATGGTAAGTGCACTGGTCACACCACTCGTGATCGAGGTAGTACTTCTTTCTCTGATATGATGTTGGATTGTGGGTTGGAGGACTCTGGTTTCTCGAGGAGTAAGTATACTTTGACCAACGATCGGGTCATGAAGAGATTTGATAGAGTTTTGTTTAACTCTACAGCTTACAGTGAGGCATCTAAATCAGACTTCATTGATAACTCGTCTTTGCTTATACAGTGGACTTCTGATTCCTCAACGTTTTGACCAAGCACCATGGTTTCTTAGCCTTCGTCTCTCAGAAGTGGTCACTCCCTACTCATCTTACAGAGATGGTTGCTCTCTGGGAGAAGTTCTTTAGGTCGAAAAATGGACTATGTTGGTGGAAAGACACATATTCGATTATGTATTCCAGTGGGTAAGGGATGTTGAGGAGACGGCCGATCAAGCAGAAATTGATTATGAGAGTGACCCTACATCGGAGCATTGTGATTTATTACATCATGTACATGCTGATTTGAACCATGCCTTATCTATTGAGGAAGGCTTTTGGAAACAAAAAGCCAGTTCACTTTGGGTGTGAGAGAGAGAGACAACAACACTTGATATTTCCATGCGATGGTTAAGGGATGCCATGCCAGATCTCGTATCAAGACTCAAGCATGGGAAGTTTTATATACTTCTGATGAAATTTAGATTTTGGCTATCTCATTTAACCAGGATTTATAATTCGCTCGTTCATAGCCTTTGGATCCCATCCACCTATATATAATTCTCAGGCTACTAATGGAGGCATATAATATGGCACAAAATCTCCCATTTGATTCATGGGGTATAGGAGATGGTTTTAAGTATTAACGCTAAAAGTGTTACAAGCCCCGATGGATTCTCATCCCTATTCTTCTAGCATTGCTGGGATATTATACATGATGATATGTACATGGAAGTTATTGATTTCTTTGAAGGTGGTCACCTGCCTTGTGGCTTCACTACTACCTTTATTGTCTTGCTTATGAAGAGGAGAATACTTGTAGATGAACGAATTTCAGATCTGTCAACTTATGTATGGTGTTCAATAAGTTTACCACCAAGCTTTTGAACACCAGATTGAGTTCACTCCTATTGCACATTATTTCTCCTCAGAGTGGTTTTTATCACTGGTCTTTTTTTTGGGGATAATGTATTGTTGACTCAGGAGCTCCTCTACACTTTGGATGATAAAGTGCAAGGGAAAAATACTATGTAGAAGCTTGACATGTCTAAGGCATACGATCGCATGGATTGGGGATTCATATATGTTGTACTTGAGGCATTCGAATTCGATCATTTATGGATTAATAGTGAAAGTTACTAGCTTGACCCTAAAATCACCTAAAGGGGGTGAATAGGTGAATAACACGGAATTAAAAATTATCGTTGATTACAAGTCGCAATAAGTAATTACTCTAGATTTAGTTCACGTGAATTAGCTACCTCTGGCTTGTATAAATCAATAATGTAAACAACACAACGAATTGATGATAGATAAAACCCTCAACCGGGTAAAAATTTCGGAACCAAGTCGTAACTTCTACTATAGACAATAAGAACTTCTAGTATGATCCAATCTAAAAAACTAACTAGACTTGTTGATCTAATTCCTGCAATCTCCAAAACCCGCTGGAACATGCTTCAGTCACAACTGTTTCCGATCTTCTGAAATTATCTATCTTTTGTGGATCACTAAGAACACCTTGTTTTTGTACTCTTCCTGTGCTTCTGGTCCAACCTCCCTCAATCTTCAGCAATCTCTGAAGGCTTATGAGAAACTACCTTTCTAATTATATCTATGAAGTGGGTGTTTTGGATGATATGATTGTGATGTTTTTCCCACTTCTGGTTAATTGATCTCAAGAATCAAATGTTTAATCTCAATGTATGGGTATGTTCTTGGATCTTTGAATGATGTTATGAGAATGTAATATAATGATCAACCACCAACAAAAATATAATGAGCATTGGGTAATTATAATAGGAGTTATTTGGGTAGTATAGAATAGATAGAACTCTTGAAAATTGTGAACTAGAGTTTCTTGAAAAACACCGTCACTCGAGCTCTAGGCTAGCAATAAATGAGCGACAGGTACATCTCTCGAGCGATAGTTAGGTGACAGGCGAGTGATAACGATTCTACTTTTTTCGCTTGAGAATCTGCTAGGTGATAGGCTAGCGTAAATCCAGCGACTCTATCGTCACGTTCCATACTTGAACCCAAAGACTAATAATTAATCTATACAACACCCAAAAGATTTCCTAACTTTTACAACTCTTTTATAATAATCCTATTGTCTAAAAAATAGCCAATACAACTAAAAACCTAACAAACAGGATTATACGGTGCATATCAGAGTGTTAGTTCCTGGTGCTTCTGAATGGCCGTCCCTGTGGATTTTTCTCATCTTCATGTAGTCTTAGATAGGGTAGTCCCATTTCACCGTATACATTATCGACATAGAGGTAGTATTTTTTTCTCACACCTTTCACTTGTGGACAATATGATCATATTTGCCAACTGTCGACGGGAGGGTGGGTCCTTGACTGTTTGGAGCATTATAAGGGGTTCTCTGGCTAGTTGGTGCATAGAGCCAAGAGCAATCTTATACTATTTATACTGTATTGGATATTCAGATCAGGAAACTTGTGTTCTTGACTGGGTTTACTCATCATCAACAACTATTCACTTATTTGGAGATTTCCTTATTTAAGGAGACCAAGATGAGCTTTCTCTATGTTGACCACATTCAGAAGATCAAGAGAGGGATTTTAGGTCGGGCTTCACATTACTTTCATATGGAGGACGTATTACTTTTTTGAGGTTTGATTTATGCTCAATACCACTTTATCTTCTTCAGATTATGTAGCTTCCCAAGGTATACTAAAGAAATTGGAAAGCATTCTTGTGCAGTTCCTATGTGATTCTAACGATTAGGCACGTTGCTTACCTTGGAGGAGTTGGAAAAAGATTTGTATTCCAACTATTGAGGGAGGACTTTACTTTAGAAGATTAAAGGACGTGGTGGACACTTTCTCCATGAAGATTTGGTGGTTGTTTTGATTTCAGAGGTTTCTTTGAGCTTAGTTTCTACTGGACAAATATTGTTTGGGGACACATCCATCACTTGCAGTAGCTCCTCGTTCAGCCTCTCCTGCCTGGATGATGCTGAAGTTAGTTGGGCTACGAGTGGAGCCACACATTGTGAGGCATCTTGAAGCCGATCAGATATTCCTTTAGCATTATTGTTGGATGGGCATACTATACGGTAACCTTATTTCCATATAGGTAGTACACATCTATGAGTGTACATGATTTCTTTGATTGCACTGGGTAAGATTATTACAGGCTTTTCCACCTCTAATGACGAAGCAGATCAAGGTTATTCTTTTATGTGTAAAGGCCCCATACTGCGTTGTTTGGAAGGAAACATCATATGGTAGCTAGTCCGGTTGGGTAGATAGCCTCAGGACTTATTTTGCTTACTATAGAACTCCATTCCTCCTACCACAGTCTCATTTTTCTGCTAGAGATTATGGCATGATCTTATTCAAATAGATGTTATATAGAGGCGTATGGATGCCATTTGGCCTCCCGATGTCAGTTTTGTTCCGAGACTTTCACAGGTAGCAACATCTTCGAATAGGTTGGGGGCATTTTTCATGTAACTATTATGTTAAGAGAGATCATCAGATAGAGATTCGAGAGATATCGTTATTCTGGACAGTATGTAAGAGGTGGACATATTCGCATTATCATACATCTACTAATATTCTAGTTTATATGGACTAAGAGGAATGACGCGAAGTATAGGGAGATCTGCATTGTGCCCTGACATATCATCTAAAGACTCTACTGCATGATCTTTTTTACTTACACGGGAGGATTGTATAAAGCTTTGCATTGGCCACATGATCTCTCTTCTTCACATAGGAGGATTATTTAAAGCTTTGCATTGGTTGCATGATCTCTTTTCTTTACACATGATGATTGTTTAGAGCTTTGCATTGGCGAGCGGATTTGAGTATTTCACCCATTTTTGGTATTTCTATGACTCTCCCTCCACCATCACCACCACTTGTTTTGGTAGTGTGGTGTACTTCACTATTGGGATATTACAAGATTAACGTTGAGGGATGCATCAAGGATGCATTTGCGAGTGGTGGGAGCATCATTAGGGACCATATAGGGCATTACATTAGCATTTTCATCATCATATGGTCCATATCTAATTTTGGAGGCCAAACTCAGAGTTATACTGGATGAGATTTTACTTGCCTAAGGACTTGGTATTTAATCTATTTGGGTTGAGGTAGATTCGATTGTGGCTATTAACTGCATCACCAGGGACGGATGACCTTGGACAATTCATCGTATTCTTAGATAATTCAGAGGCCTCATCTCCTTCGATAGAGACACGTTTTCCCATTTATATAGAGAGGGCAACCAGGTTGCAGATTCTCTTGCTTCAGAGGGTTGGGATCACCGACGTTATCAAGAGTATGGATCACTCGACCTACCTCGACCGATCAGGGCTTTGGTACAGATTGATAAACATGGATTGCCCAACTTTAGAGGTTTATAGTTTAGTTTTGATTTGTAATTACTTTCTTTGAATGGGAAGTAATACTTTCCATTTATTACTTTCTATTTATTGTTTGACATTTATTGCTATGTTGAGGTTAGGTTATGCCCCCTTCTCTCATATATACTGTCTTATTTTATGATATATACATGATTGGGGAATCCTTAACCCCCATCAATCTTTCTCGATGGTGCCTNTTGTTTGACATTTATTGCTATGTTGAGGTTAGGTTATGCCCCCTTCTCTCATATATACTGTCTTATTTTATGATATATACATGATTGGGGAATCCTTAACCCCCATCAATCTTTCTCGATGGTGCCTAAAAGCTCACTAGATATGTGTGGATGTCTTTGCTTTAAAAAAAATCCTTATAGTTTTGATCATAACAAACAAGTTAATCTTATTTTCTAAAAATTGAATTTAAATGATTATAGTCTTTAAAGCATTCCATGATAAATCGTTCGGTCTTCATCAGAAGATCATAATCAGGACTCTCACATTACAAATTAGACTCACTATAAAGGTCATGATCGAAGTCAAGCATTCAATTCAAATCTTTCAAGACAAAAGCTTGAAAGCCAATCTCCAAAGAAAGATCATAGACTAGACTTTTTGCTTAAATGTAATGGTATTAATACTTTAATCTTTAGCAATAAATGATTAAAATTCTAAAACAATTTTATGAACTAAAAGCTATTTTGATTATCACTTGCATAAAATATTTTGATCAAAGGTAAGATTGATTTTCAAATTGATATTTGAATTTAGATCATATTTTAAAAATATAACTTACCTTGAAAAACTAGTTGAAAACACTTTTCAAAAGTCCACATTTTTTAGAACATTCAAGTTGGATCAAATGAAGCCAAAACAAGTAAGTTCGATGAAGGCAGACCACTGGCCAAAACCAAGCGGATGTCCGAATCCTTGTCCCTTTTCCCAGAATGCGTTGATTTTTATAAATATATTCTCTTTTAGTATTCATTACAAGAGTCTTTAAGTGTGTTAAAAAGAGAAATATATGAGCAAAATCATTTGAGCTTACATTTATATTTATTTCATCTACTTATTCACATTGAAAAACTCCGAGTGCTTGAATTAAAATTTGAAATCATCATATTCATCAAAATTTTCTCATCAATACTTCTGCTATCATTTATTGTTATTCATTGAAGTGTTAGACTCTCTTGATACATAATTCATTTTTATCATTTATTGAAAGAGAAGCTTTCACTGTAAAATTAGTTCTCAAACTTGTGGGTCATATTAAGGTCCCTTGAAAGCACAATATTGTATAATCGGTGCTTCTTATCTGTAAATCACCAGAAGCATTGTAAGGGTTTTGATTGTACCACAAGTCAAAAAATATAGTGAAAATGCCTTGATCTAGAGAGTTTGGTAACGAAGGACGTAGACCATTTATTTGGATCGAACATGTATAATTATATTGTTTGCACTCCCTATTCTTTTTCACCCGTCGTTATTTTATTTATGCTTTGATTGATTTATTTGTTCTTAACTTGGTGATATAAAATCAATTTTCGAAAAAATTTCAAAAAACAATTCATCCATTTTTGGTTAGTCATTCATTTGCTATCAATTGGTATCAGAGTAAGGTGCTCATTTTGAAATTAAGACTTTACAATCTTGAATAATGACTAACTGTAATTTTCAAAATCTTGAGGGGGCATTCTATAAATCGTCCTCCATTATTTGATGATACATATTATACTATAGGAAAGTTAAAAAGATGATATATATTCAATCAATAGATTATAATATTTGGGAGGTTATTGGGTTTGGTCCTTATAACCTTACACTTATTAAAATTGATGATAAACCGGATGAAACTATTTCAAAACCTTGAGAAGAGTTTGATAAAGAGGATAAACGAACGTTGTCTTTAAATGTTAGAGCAAAAAACTTACTCTTCCATTGTGCCTTAAATAAAAATAAATTTAATCATATTAATATATGTGATTCCGCATATGAAATTTGGCATGCATTAGAAGTCATTCATGTTGGTCTTAGCAAAGTAAAAGAAAATAAGATAAATATTTTGGTTAAAGACTTTGAAAAATTTCTTCATGAAACAAAATGAACCAATTATTGATATGATTACTCATTTTACCGACATTATTAATAGTCTTAAAGGATTTGATCGAAAGTTTACTAATGGTAAATCTGTGAACAAAATGCTTAGGTCTCTCTCGGGGGATTGAAGCTTATTGAGGATGTTGATAACACAAAGGATGTCAACACTTATCCATTAGAGTTATATGGAACTTTGATGAATTAAAAGCTAAACCACATCGAGACAAGGGAGAAAACAAGAAAGAGCAAAGAAGAAGAAACGAAAGAACCTCCAAAACATCAAAATGCTTTAAAATCATCAATTGATGAAGACAAATCAAGTCTAAACATGAACGATGATGAACTTGATGATCTAGTTCTTCTTGTTAAGAAATGGAGAGGCTTTCGTAACAATTGGTGATTCCAAAAGAAAGAAGAAAATGGTGAAGAGAAGAGTAAAAATATTTTTTACTATGATTGTGATAAACCCGTTCATAATAGAATCAAATGCCCAAACAAAAAGAGGTTTATAAAAAAGAAAGCTCTCCAAGCAACATGGGTTGAGAATGATGATGATGATGATGATGATGAGCACGAAGAAGACGAAAATCAAGAGGAAATTGCCAGCATGTGCTTCATGGTAATTGAAAATGAGGTAAATTCTAATGAAAATTATTCATATGATGATCTATCTACCTCTTATGATGAGATTTTTGAGGAATTTAAAAACTTGCTCTAAATCACCCAATCCTCAAAAAAGAAACATTCTTTATTAAAAAATGAAGAAAAAATAAATTGGAAACTCAAAAAGATCTTGAAAGAGAAAAAGTTGATTACAATTCTTTGATTAAATAGAATTCTTCTTTAAAAGAAAAGATTGTAGATTTGACTAAAATTATTTACAAGTACACTCAAGGCAAGAAAAAAATTAACTTAATACTTGGTGAACAAAAATGTTTTTTCGATAAATGAGGAATTCGATATAAACCTTTTTCGATATAAAAAATCTCTCGAAATTTTATTTGTTAATGCATCTAATTCCTCTCTTCCAAACATTACATGTAATTTTTGTCATAAAAATGAACATGTAGCCTTTAATTGTTTAATCAAAAAGAGGTTACACTTTGAAATCAAACATAAGTGGATTCAAGAGTTCACCAAAACTAATTAACTACCAAGGACCCAAATTTGTATAGTTTTTAAAAGAATAAAAAATAAACTATTTCTTATAGGTGTCAAAGAAAATAAAGAGCAATTGGTTCTTGGATAGTGGATGTTCAAAGCATATGACATGAGATAAAACATTACTATCAAATTTCAAAAAGAAGGATGGAGGTTATGTCATTTTTGGAGATAATGCCGAAGGAAAGATCATGACATTGGAAATATTGGTAATTATTCATCTCCTTTCATTGAAAATATTCTATTAGTTGATGTACATAACTTGCTAAGTGTTAGTTAATTATGTGATAAAGATGTTATCATATCAAATTTGATTCTTCTAAATGCTTTATTAAGCATGCTATATCTAAGGAGGTAATGTTTATAGGAAGTTGAAATAAGGATGTTTATGCCATAAACATTAAATTTGAAAGTGAAATAAAATGTTTGTCAAGTTTAAAAGACGATGCATGGTTATGGCATAGAAGACTAGGCCATGTGATCATAGACCTACTTTCAAAAAATTTCAAAAATTTCTTTGTTGAAGGTTTGCCTAATTTGAAATTTAAGAAAGACAAATATATGATGCAATTCAATTTGGAAAAACAAGTGAAGAGTTCTTTCGAATCAAAGCAACATTCTTCAACTACTAGACTTTTACAATTTTTCCACAAGGATCTTTTTGGACTATCTAGAACACTAAGTTTAAGTAGCAAACATTATGCTTTCATCACTGTTTATGAATTTTCTAAATTTATTTGGATCCTATTTTGGAACCTACAAGATGGAACTTTGAATGTAGTTAAACAATTTTGCAAAAATGTTCAAAATGAAAATGGATAAACTATTACTATCATTAGGAGTGATCATAGTGGAGAATTTGATGATATTGCATTTGATGATTTTTGCAAAATTAATGGCTATGAACATAACTTATCGAATCCTAGAACTCTTCAACAAAATGGTGTAATAGAAATGAAGAATCAAACATTGTAAGAAAATGTCTACGACCAAAATATTTTTGGGTCTAAGTAGTTAACACCCTTTGCTATACTGGAACTACAGTCTTTGTGAGTCAAAACGAAATGAGAACTTCATATGAAAATTGGAAAAACAAAGTTTTCAATATCAGTTATTTTAAAGTGTGTGTTGTAAATGTTTTATCTCAAACACAAAAGAAAACTTGGGAAAATTTGATTCAAAATTCAATATTAGAATCTTTCTTGGATATTCATCTACTAGCAAGGTTTATAGAGTTATTAACAAAAGAACTATTGTCGTTGAAGAATTCATGCACTTAACATTTGATGAAACTAAACCTCTTGATCGAGAAAAAAGTATTAATAATGATGTAGGTTTAGAGATTCCTTTTGAACAAATGAATGTACAAAATCAAAAAAAGGAAGATACTAATTATTTTTGAAAATCATTATGAGGAAGAAGCAAATGTGCAACAAGATGAAGTAGAATCTTCCGAAGTACAAGTGATCAATTTCTATCTAAGTAATGTTGCCAAACAAAGTAATCATGTACATGCCCAATAAATTTGAAATGAAATAGATGAAATCAATGAACACTCAAATGAGCTTATCAATTAAATTGGACAAATATGATCAAGGTACTTCCATAGGCATAATAAAATATCAAGGTATGATCAGATATTTCCTTTACTTAATTGCAAGTAAACTCAATATTTAATTTAGTGTGTGATTATGTACTAGATTTCAACAATACTCAAGAATCACACCTTAGTGCCGTAAAAAGAATCTTTATATATGTTAGTGGCATTAAAACAATATATATATGGTATCCTAAAGGCATCCAAAATGAGGATATTGTATTAGAATTTGTGAAAAAAAAATCAATTGGCTAGCATTCTCACTAAATCTCTAACACTTGATAGATTTTCATATATTCAAAGATGTTTGAGAATTATCGATAAATTTGAATTATGAGGCTAAATTGAAATCATGTTAAATATTCTTATACGATTGATTCAATATGCATAATAGGTTATTTAAATTTTATCCAAATAATTTTAATTTTGTCATTTCATCACTCATTTTTTGATTAATATTTTGTTATAAAGTGATGATTATTCACATTTTTAAACTTACATATATTTGACATCTTGTACTTAATTGAGGAGGAATATTATTGTTTCTTATGGTAGATTTAACGTATTATACTCTTACTCTCATATGTGCTACCTTTTTTAGTAGAATAAATTTGAAAAGCACTAAAAAGGGGAAGATGAGTGAGATGATATGCTTCGAATGATTAAATGATATACTTTGAATAATCTATTAATTGATATATTTTAAATGGATGATGATTGATTTGTAAAAAATAAAAGGAATATATGAATTATAAGCAAAATTTAAGATTTATATTCCTTATCAATTGTTCAATATTATTTTGCAATGATCTTGTTTGTCATAATCAAAAATGGGGTAATTGTAGACATATGGTTGATTATAACCTTAAAGTTTTGATTATAACAAATAAGTTAATTTTATTTACTAACAAGTTGAATTCAAGTGATTATAATTTTTCAGAGCATGCGATGAAAAATTGATCGATAGTCGTCAAAAGATCAAAAACTAACATCGCAAATCGAACTCATTAAAGAAGTCAATATTGAAATCATGCATTCAAGAACTTAAGAGCTAAACTTCGGAGAAAAATCAAAGACTTGATTTCTTAGCTAAAATGTAAAGGTACTATATTAAAAATCTTTCTATACATAAAAGTCATTCTAATGCAATGATTTCATCCATATAAAAACAATTTTTAAAAATGATATTTGAACTTGTAAAACATCTTTTATTTTGAAAAGTTAGTTAAAAATACTTTCTAAAAATCCATGCATTTCAAAACTTTTGAATCGAAACGAATGGGGCAAAAACGTAAAAAGATCGAACTGTCGAGCGGTTGATAAGCCGGAAGAGGCGGTCGACCAACCAAAAGATGAGGTCGACTGAAAATTTTCAACGGTCCAAAATTTGATCATTTTGATATCTGATTTTTACTGTACAAAGGTTATATTGATCATCCTAACAAGAGGCGGTCGACAGACAAGTCATCCGAACTCCCAGATTTTTTTTACGTCTTGAACTCTATAAATATCTCTATTTCTTGCATTCAATAAAATATTATTCAAGAGAATCAAAGTGAATTGTCTTTTGAGATATTTCTTTAAACTTACATTTGCATTCATTTCATTTATTTTTTCATATAAATTTTTTTTGATTGATTAAAACTCTTTAATCATCATCTTCATCAAAAGTTTTCATCTTTCTTTTTGTACTTAAATTATTTCTATTACTCATAAAAGAGAGACATATTTTGAAGAAGGTCTTTGAACTTATATTGCATATATTTCTTCTATTACTTCATATTGAAAACTTTGATTAATTGAATTAAATTTATAAAATCATCATATTTATCAAATTTTTTCATCTCTTTCTTAGTACTTAATTTATTACAATCATTTATTAAAAGAGATATATATTTTGAGAAGATTTGTGAACTTATATTGCATTTATTTTTTTTCATCTTCTCATTGAAAAACTTTGATTGATTGAATCAAATTTTTAATTATTATATATATCAAAAAATTTCATCTAATACTTGAACTATCATTTATTGCTATTCATTGAAGTGTTAGCCTCTCTTTGTACTTAACTTATTTGTATTATTTGTCAAGAGATGAATTCTATTGTAAAATTACTTTGAAAAAGTGTGGATCGTGTTGAAGTCCTATAAAGATCAATATTTTATAAGGATCAGTGCCCCTTGTTGTAAATCACCGTTTGGATCATATTGAGGTCTCATAAAATTTAATAGTGTGGGTTATATTTGGGACCCGTTAAAATTCAATAGTGGGTCGTATTGGGGTCCCGTATAGCTAACCATTATATAAGGATTAGTGCTTCTTATTTGTAAGTCACCCGAAATGTTGTAAAGGGTTTGATTGCACCATAAGTCAATCAATATAGTGAAAATGTCTTGCTCATGTCGGAGAGCTTGATAACGGAGGACGTAGATCATTTTTTTGGATAGAACCATCACAATTATATCATTTGCATCATCTTTCACTTTTACTTATCGATTTCATATTTGCGCTTATTATTTGAATTGATATATTTAGTCTTTATTTGCTTGAATTCAGATTAATTTTTCAAAAATATTTTTAAAACCAATTCACCCTTGGTTAGTTATCCTTAGACTATCACGAGTGCGAGTTCCTTGCCTGAGTCTAGGATTTCCCTTCCCTGATGGCTTTTGATGTGATAAGTGAGATAGTGCATCAAGTTGTTCGCAAAAGCTAACTCGGTCCTCTTCCCTAATGATCTCAGATGAGGGACCTTTGGAAGAGCTGTTGACTCCAACTACCTTGTTTTTTGGTCACTTTGTGGTTACATATGATTTTTAATTACACTAAATGTTCTCAATCCTTAATCATTATATTATTTATATTTCTAACGATTTTTCATGGCATTCTTAAACTCAAAATTTTCATTAGTTAACGCATTTTGTACTTGATAACAATTTATTTCCAAAAAGTCCGTTAAAATAGCGTATAACAACTTATTTTTCATCATATTTTAAATAAATAAATAACTACGAATTTTTTTTTAAGCATGAAAATAAAATATTTTAATATAAATCATCATCAATGACAAGATGTACTAATTGAAGATAAGAATTCAACGAAAGAAATTAAGGAAATAATGGCCACAACGAGCGAAAATTGATCAGCTTAATTGAAATATGATGTAACAGGTAAAATTGTGGTGACAACATAACCACTATTTTCCATATTCAATTTACTTGTATAAAATGTTACCACCTGTTCCAATTTTTGTGGGCTTTTAGTATTTTGGTTATGTAGGTAATATATCAACAGAAATTAGACTAGTATATGAGCAAGTGGACAAATAACAAAGATAAGATACTCGCGAATGGAGTCTCTTTTATTTAGCCCCTATTTGGTTTAAAAACAGCTTTTTAGTAAATTTAAATAAAAATTGATAGAATATAAATTTAAAAGTTAGTGAATCTCATGAAATGTGTAATTAAAATTAATTTTGATTAGACTTAAATTTTGATCAAATTTTGTAGGTGAACCATAGATGGGCTTAATAATTACTTTCTTATTTATTTGCTTATTTTATTTATTGTCTTTAGTTAATTAATAGGACATTATA
>CAIGRN010129623.1:0-10678 GCA_903798345.1 Fraxinus anomala
AAAAGTTTCAAATACCAATTCACCCACCCTCTTGGTTAGTTATTCTTGGGTTATCAAAATCATGTCTTTCTTCTCACATTTATAGAAGTAAAATCACTAATTAAACTTTTGTAATCAACAAGTTCTACCAAATCTTGTTCAGTAGATATCAAAGCTAGCTTGCCTATTCTATCGTTCTTGTAATATGGTTGATTGCAAATAAGATTTTAATAAATTCAATTTTTAAAAACACAAATGCAACAATAACGAGAATTGCCAATAGTATTTTATAAGCAATAAATATATTAGGAAAGCAATCCAATCTTTTCAAATAAATCAACAATTTTGATAAAAAGATGTCGCAAAGTGAAACAAATATTCATCATTAAGATCACAAGACTACACATATTAGAACAATGTGAATATGATCATCAACATTTTTTCAAATTAGCATCATCCAATGAATTTAACTCGTCGGAACAAAAAGAAACCCAATTTTTTTCTTATGAATTGAATTGATCAACCCTTCGTTCAAGTAATCCAATTGCTCGATCTATTATATAAAGAAAATAATTGATTTTGAAAGAATTTTCACGTAATTGTACGTCCTCTATAGCAGTATTTTCATCAAAAATATTTCTTCCTACAAAATGCTCTAAAAGAATCTTCAGGAAATAATTAGGAATAATAAATACAATAATGTTAAATAAAAGTTATTATTTGTCTTTTTAACTTACCCCACATCACACATGACATATCCAAAACGCAAAACTCAGAAGGGTAAAAATTGAATGTAATGACTTATCAATTATCGTCCAACAAAAACTCCATTTTAGAAAAAAAAAAAAATCGTGAAATAGTAATTAACAAGTTTACAATCAGCACTAATAAAATGACAATATTACGATATAGATTGTACCATTGTAGAGCAAACAACAAAGTCTAACGATAGATTTTTTTTCTATTTTCTGTTGGAGTGTTCTTTGTGTATTAAAGTGTGGAAGGAAGGGAAATGACAAAAAATGATATATGAAAATGACGATGTCACGATGTACTATTATAGAGCAAACAATAAAGACTGAGATAGATTTTCTTCTATTTTCTGTTTGAGCGTTCTTCGTGCGTTAAAGTGTGGAAGGGAGGGAAATGACGAAAAAGGATATATGGTTAGCATTCACTATTCACTTTAATCATTTAGATTTTGTATTGTTTATTGTCTTGTTGAGTTGGTAATTGGTTAATGAAGTTAATTGAACATTTGTGAGTGGACTGATAAAATAGATAGTTTAAATTTTTTTTGAATGTAAGATAGTTCAAAATTAAAAAAAAAAATAAATATTTTTTTTTTCAATAATTTGTTAAATTTAAAAATAAGAACTTAATATAATTTTTTTTACTATTTTTTCATAAATATTGTGCCATTTAATTTAACATAATAATAAAAATTTAAATTAATAAAATATTTTAATTCACATGCCATATTTTTGAAAATTACTATTTGCTCTTCATAAGAAATTGAGGTGCAACCCTGGTATATATGTATTTATTTAAATATTGTGTTCAATCTGATCACATGAAAACTTTTCTTCCTGCCCGCTAACCTTTCCATCCCACGAAACAAAAACTCAAATAATGAGCAAAAATTATAACAGAATTCATATTTAATATTTTACGAATACAATCTTTTAATTTGCACAAAAAATGGATCTTATATCCAACAATCATTTACGAGGAAATATAATAATAATAATAATAATAATAATAAGCTTCGTTTTCTTATTATTTCGTTTCCAATAGGGTATAATGTTATTCACTTGATTACATGCATTAATCTGGCTTAAAATATTCTATAAATATATTTTACTATTTTAGTAAGATGATAGAATATTTATTGAAATGAAATGATGAATTCCGACATCATGGAAAAGGAGTAGGTGAGGAAAATGTTAAAAGTTGCTTTTTCCACTGTAGTAGGACTGATCTGAATCATGAGAATGGACCCCACAATGAGAAAATTCCCGCTCAGCATCCTTCCTTCCCACTGAAGTAATCTACTCAAACAGGGAAACACAGACGGGGAAAAAACAGACAGACGTGGTTATCTGTGATTCGTTTGTTTTTAAAAAAATTTCCTTTCCCAATGAATTACTGCCAAGTGTGTCTGTTTTTCGAATTTCTGTCCATTCTACCTTTTTGTCTAGCATTTCTCCCATCATTACATAAATAAAGGAAAAAGTACTGTATGTTCTTCTTCTGTACACTTCTCTCAAACTTGCCGAGAAAAACATAAAAAAAATACTGTGAGGTGATTTTCTTCTTCTTGTTCCTATTTACTTTGCCCTTTATTGTAAAGCAATCTAGAAGCTTTCCACTTTCCTAAACAACATTACGAGATTGTATGGTTAATCACTTATTTCTTATTTATTCTTTAACTTTAACCAATTTATTTGGAATTTATTCATTTTCTTATAAGTTTAGTCAAATATAAGAATGTATGTATAATGAAGATGGATGATTATTACCACTGTCATCATGTGCAGCACCATGGGGTCATATCATTTTGTGCATATGCTAGTTCTATAAAGTTTATGAGTTAAGCTTTTAATTATTTGTGTGTGTGCTTGACTCAATCAATGATCCTATTTACTTAAAAAGAAATAAAACTGTATTTATTTTATCTGTTTATTTAAAAATATATTTCGTGTTTTGGGTTTTATTTTTCTGTTTTGGTAGAAAAATTGAAGATTTTTACTCAAGAATTCCTTTTTATGTTAGGATATGAATTCAATTTAACTGGGTAAATAGTGGCATTAGTAAATACATGATATATGAATGACTTTGTTTGAAAAGTTAAGGGCTCATTTGGTTTGCTTATCGGTTCTCAATTTTTTAAGCTTTGAATTCATTTTGAAATTCCTTTCTTTTTTTCTTTTTTTTTTTTGTATCTATTTTAAACTTGAAATGATATTATATTTCCAGCTCAAGAAGAAGCATTGATTCACCAGCTACTGGCTAAGAAATGAGGGCACATCTCCTATTGAAATTTCTGTTATTGTCATTGCTTTTCAACACAGTAAGTATCTGTTTTTCTTTTTATCTTTTAGTTAAAAAAATTTATTGTTTGGCTAGACTTTATTTTTTTATAAGAAGATGAAGTTAGTTTAATTAAGTAATTTTTTAACTAAATAAAGTAACCTATAAATTTGCTAATTCATTTCTTGAATTTGTTGGGGGGTCCATCCTGTGTCTTAGTGATGATGTTGTTAACTATTATAGCTTTTTTACTTTCATCTAATGATATATTAATAATCTCTTATGTTTTTATGTACAGGTTTCCCAGCAGCCGTGTCAATATAAAAAGAAAAGTAGTATGTAACACTCTTTTACTAAGAAAGTATTTTTGTTAACAGTAGCTTTGAAAACAAATTGCTAATTATAACAAGAATTCCTATAATTGCTTTAAGACACAAATGCTAGATGTCTTGCACACAATTATTCAAAACCACAACTATACATGGATTCCATTGATTTAGTAAATAACCAGCTATTTGTTGTCCCATTTGGATGTAGATTATCTCAATCTCCCCATATTGAACTTGTTCTTATACTGTGTGGTAATCCAACTCAATGTATTTTGTCCATTCGTTGTACATTGTGCATGTTTTGCCTATTGGGTGAATTACTGTTTTGTTTTTATCAATAAGTGATGGTTGAATGCTTCTTGTTACTCCACTTGCTCTTTTTTTTTGTTTATTAATTAACTTCTTTAATGTATATTATTACAAGACGCTATCTATAAGGTGAAGTACTTTAAACTAAGTTTGCAATGGCCAAACTCGTATTGCAATACTAGAGAGTTCAAGTGCAAAGCTCCAATCCCCCAACAGTTCAAAATTCACGGGTTGTGGCCACTTAAAAATAATGGAGATGTATTGAACAATGCCGATGACTCTGGAACAAATGGCTTGAAAAGAGAGGATGTAGTACACATTTATCTTCTTGATTAATAATATTATTTTCTCGCCAATTTAAATAAATCATTATTTTACTGTTAGTTGAAACTTGTTTTGTTAGGTTGCTGATATAAATGAACAATTAAATGAAAAGTGGCCGAATCTTAGAGGATCGAACTTTTATTTCTGGGCTGAACAATGGAGAAAACATGGACATAACATTGGATTAAGCCCAAACAATTATTTCAAGCTGGCTCTTCAATGTAAAGCATTAGTTGATGAGAAATTTGGGGAGATTGTTGAATATCTCAGTCGTAAAGGTAAATATAATACAACAATATTAATATTTTNATTGGATTAAGCCCAAACAATTATTTCAAGCTGGCTCTTCAATGTAAAGCATCAGTTGATGAGAAATTTGGGGAGATTGTTGAATATCTCAGTCGTAAAGGTAAATATAATACAACAATATTAATATTTTGTACACTTGACACTTACATATACAGTAATATCTGTTGCAGGTATGCCACCCCATGCAACTACTGAGTATCCGAGTCAAGATTTTCCACATAGATTTTACAGAACTAAAGGCAGGATCATAACGGAAATCAAGTGCAACTGCTGCTCGCAATTGTTTGAGATTCACTTTTGCTTTAACAGTACTGGACATTTTGAAATGTGTAATGCCCCTGCAAAAGGTTATTTCACTCATGGCTGCAATGTGAGGATCAACTTCCCAGTCGAATTCGCTCCATCAATTGTAATTCATGATGAAACATAAGGTATGAAAAGCTAACTGCAATTTTTTAATTTTAAAGTGAATTTGAATTTGAATTATTTTGATTTGATCGGGTAGGAACAAACGAAATGTAAATGGAAAATATGACTAGTTTCCTAGCTCTGTGTTAATAAAGTAAATGGAAAGCTCAAGTTTATGCTTGATTTGATGACAAGCTCGAATAATTTTTAGTCAATAAGGTAATTCTTTTTTCGAATGTTTTAGAGTGTGTACTTTCTTGTGATATAAAAGAAACCGGTAATTAACATGAAATATTTGCTTTTGTAATATTGCGAATAATCTATTAAATATAGATAGTTTTTCCTGCCTTTTCGAGCTGATTAATAGGGGAAGAGAAGCAAGTAAATAGTGTTTTTGCTTATGCTCACCTTGGCCTTTATTGACAATCAACTTTTCTCATTTGGGAACTTTATCTAAGATCTGTTTTGCTCATCTTTTTCCTAACAATTTTCTTTTTAATATTAGTATTGGCCATTCTTTTCATGGTCACCTAGAGCATTAAAGGGATAATGTTGAAATGTTAAGTCAATTATTTATGCAAGAGTTACTCCGTTCACAGGAAAAATTTTGTACATCTCTTGAATAATGTTATCTTTGTTCCTAACAAAACAAGCATGCAATAAATTGAAAGAAAGCCGAGAGAGGTTAATATAAGAGCGGTCGGAAAGGTTGTCAATGGTTGCCAGTGAGATGGTTAAGACTTTCAAAACTGCAGCTACAGTTGTTAATACACAGTATTACATTGGAGACAGTTGTTTTTGGGGGCAGAGATGGTGAGTTGTCGGGTAATGTTATAGATGGGATTTCATTCGAGTATATTGTTGCAGGATTGAATTTTACTTGTGGATTGACAAGAAGCATTTTTTCAGTGTCTGTAGGGGTCCTGTTTGGCATAATCAGTTACTCCTCTGGACTTGAGCATTCTTCGCTGAAGTCTCTTCAGGGGCGATGTGTGGAGACTCCTTGTGAATGTCCGAATCTGAAAACACTTCTTTTCCCCTTCTGGTAATGGTCATATTCGCAGGTCTTGTGATGTTTTTCATTATTCTTCTATCTAGACTTCATCGCAGTACAACTCCTCGGTCGTCATACACGCTCTCTCTTTCTCTCTATCACACATGGCAGTACAAATTTTAAATTCTTTAGTCAGATTTCTTAGAGTCTTATGGATATAGTTAAGCGTCGTTTGATACAAGTAATTACAATGTAACTCACACTTTGCACCCTCAAATATACCGAGACATGAATATATGAACCTTTTTTCAATGTGTTAGCAATGCATGCAGTGCGAATAAGGCATGGTCTCAAAATGATACTATGAAATTACCAAAAGAAAAAAATATATGTATTTTTATTATTAACTCCCACTTTGATGGGGGATTAAAATCATATTTTTATTAGATTTTGAAAGAAGTCGACGAAATATGTGGTTGAAAAGTTATGGGCCTATGAAATATATGTAGTTAAAATTAACTTTTGACTTTAACTTTGATAAAAATTTAGATTGTAATCCCTACCAAAGATGGACTAATTGTTCTCTAATCAAGTCATTAGTTACTACAGTTGATATTCGTTATTTATTTGAATTTTGTATCACATTCAAAATCCTACTTTTAAAATTGCAAAAAATAAGTAAAAACCCTATTGTTAAAAGAATTGCTTGTTATATTAACACAAATACATTTTTTTGTAAAATAGTTTTGCATACCGTTTTCCTTTTTATATTGAATCGGATGTCGCGAAACCTGAACATAAAAAAATATAAGAGATTATTATATTATTTAATGAAAGCAAAGAAGTTATAATAATTAACGTCGTCATCATTTAAGACACACGATGAATCCCTACCAAATTCAAGAAATGAATTAGCATTTCATGATTTGCAAACACACTTAAAACGCAGCAGAGATTTCGCAGGAATGTGGCAAAAATTGTCCATTTACCAGATTTCTCAACACCCTTTGCAAATGCAATCTAAATTGAAGAGAGTGTACTCTCTAATTACAAACAATTATTATTATTATTATTATTATTATTATTTTGACAAATAACTGCTTTAATGTTGAGTTCAACAAATGAAAAATTAAGAAAAAAAATTATAACAAAAACTAGTAATTAAAAGAAAAAATATTCCAAATTGAAAACGAAAAATGAATGCCAAAAGAAGCAGACGTGATTAGATAGAACTAGCAGAAATAGAAAACAATTTTAATCAAAAATTATGGATACACGTTTTCTTAACGTTCTCACAAATACAATAAAAGGATTAAAAAAAAAAAATCGTTCCTTTTCAGCGTTTCCAACATATGCTCTAACAAGCTAACGCTATAGAGATATATGAATTAAAAGCAATTAATTATTGTAAAAAGAGATTCAAATCAAATGACATTCTTTAAATCAAATTAATACATATCTATAAATAACAGAGGAGAGGAGTCGGGGCAGAGTTGGATAGTATTGACTATCGAGGGGTAGGTATAAGAAAGTGAAAAGGTATAAGAAATATAAAGTGCCAAACAATCAGCTGGATAGTATTGACTATCGAGGGGTAAGTGTTAGTGTTACGAATCATATTTGGGCTGTAAATTGTAAACCCGAAGTAAATGGGCCGAAAATAGTAATATCTTTAGTTTTCAATGTCATATATTTATATCTAGAATTACTTTCTACGGGTTTTTTCGTAGATGAGTTCTACATCCGCTGGATTTGAGATTTCATCAAATTTAATATCTTTTCTTATTTATTTTTGTCAAAGAAAAAGAAAATAATTTTCGTATTTTATTACTTATTGCTAAGGTGTTGCCAAAAGTGTGACCCCACAAAAGGCCATGTTTTAAGCTAACCACATACATGTCCTTTGTATGATGCATTATTTTGAATCTAATAAATATTGAATCAAGATTTCACTTGGAATTGAATCAGATGAAAATACTTTACATGGAAAAAGAGTGTTTCTCTCATCCTCATCCTCATCCTCATGTAGTAGTTTTTCCATTTCCAGTACACGTGTGACATGTTCATGTTATGCTAAATCTAGCTGAGATCCTCTCCCTTCATGGCATCCAAATTACATTTTTCATCACCGTATATACAAGTAAAAGTTGTTGTTTTACAGAAATTTCTTCTCATTTTGCACGTTATCCCGATTTTCGTTTCCAAGCAATTTCAGATGGTTTGCCCTTTAATCATCCAAGAACAGGTGACAGAGTTGTTGAACTGTTTTAACTCCATAGACTCTACAACAAAACCACAATTTAAGGAGATATTGAATTCAGGGCGCGTAACTCGTGATGGCGGGCCTCCTATAACTTGCATAATTGTTGATGGAATTATGTGCTTTACAATTAATATTGCAAAGGAATTCCAACTTCCTACCATACTCTTTCATCCATTCGGTGCAAGCTGCTTTTGGTCTTTATTTTGCGTCCCCAACCTCTTAGATGCTCTCGAGCTTCCATTCTACAACAAGGCTCCGAGATCTTCCAAGTTTCTATCGTGCAATTGTCCCGAAATTCAACTATTAGCAAAATGTAAAGTTCGAGTACCGCTTAACAAAATATAACACTTCAGCTCAAATGTTTGAATTCTAAGACATGAATATCTTTATTTTCATCTCACAATATACATACAAACACAATATCGTACATGCAGGCATATATCGGAGTCAGAGAGAGACTTAAAACACACAATAACACAAGGACAAAAATGCCCACAGACAACTACAATCATTTGTGCATATATTATTAATATAGGACAAGAACCAAGATAAGTCCCACTATCCTATCAAACAAATTCAAATTGCATAAGAAGCTTCACAGACTTGTACTTATCCCCCTTGCAATTGTGAATTGAAACTGCTCGAATACCTTGTTGCAGTTGTGATACCGATAGGCACGTTTGGCCAGCAAAGTCATCATTCTCAAATATGTCATACTTGTGAACTTTAATACGAAGCAGGGCTAGTTCTGGAACTATTAATGGGTATTCAAAAACTTCATCCCAAGTTGGTATCAGCTGTCTTCAAGTGTCTTTGTTTTCTTCATCACAATATCACTAGGCACTCCAGCAATTCCTGCGTGAATATAAATAAGTCTGCAAGCTTAGTAATATCTAATGTAATACACTTGCCCAATACACACTCCATTTACAATAGCCCTTCACCCGTGAATACAATCACTTGGTTAATAGCATGGTGTATGGATGAAATGCACAGAGATTTCAGTCGATTTAGAAATTAATGATGCTGGCCTGAATATATATTAATCCCAAACAAATTCCGAACCTACCTTCAAAGTAGTTCCATTGGCCCTGAACATTCCACGTATCCACCAAAGTGATCTTCCAATAACCCTGTTAAAGAAAAGATGATATTGGATAATCTACCTTATTGAACTTATAAGGTACATATTAACGGTTTGTGTAAAGTTTGCAAAAACAAAAATGAAATGTTTGAATCAAGGGCGAACCTAGGGTTTTGAGTCAGCACGGGCGGCCGTGAATCGTTGACCGTTGTCAGCAATAAAATATTAATGCATTTTGGAATAATGATTTGATGGAAAATGTGTGGTTAAAAAATAAGAAAAAGTTTTGAATTTGCATGTAATAATATTTTATTGAAAAATGTGTAGTTGAAAAGAAGAGAGAAAAATGTATTTTTAAAAAAATCAAACAAGATCTAAAATTTAAATATAATAATTATTTTGTTCAAACTAAACATAAATAATTCTGTTGTACAAATTAGTAATATTCACCAAATGATATTGTGGCCAAATTTTGTATAAATCAAAGGAAGAGCATGAGTTCGAAATTTTACAATTACATTAAAATCGATAATATGTGATAAATATTATTTTGGTAAAATTAGTACCAAGTTCATTAATTGCCACAATGGTCAAGCTTCAATAATCCGTAGGGAGCTCACAAATTTGAATCCCCTCATCCCCTCCGTATTCCATTTATTTTAGTAAAAATTCTAAAACTAAAAACATTTCACAGCAAAATTGGTTGAGAAGGGATTTGAACTCGGGACTGTCCATATAAATATAGAAGTCCTAATCAACTAAACAATAAGAAATGTTTGAAATAAAATGAATTGGTTATATAATCTAAAAATTATATTCATTGTCAACAAAAAAAAAATGTTCCCGACGAATCCAACACACGCGACTGTCGGGGTTCGTCTGGTGCTGGATCCGCCCCTAGTTTGAATCACAAGTAGGGATGGCAGTGGGGCGGGGCACCCCCACCCCCACCCTGCCCCGCGAAAAAAATCTCCCACCCCGTCCCGCTCCACATTAGGCGGGGCGGGGCCGGGGCGGGGCGGAGATTTGCCCCGTTTACCGCCCCGTTTAATTTTTTATTTATTTATTTGTATTATTTTTTGTAATTATTTTTAATTTTTTTATTTTTTTATTTTGCACGGGGCGGGTTCGGGGCGGGGCATCCCTTCCCCGTCGCGATGCAGCAATGGTTGTTCAGTTGCTAATTTTTGTTGGCGGTGATTGTAGTGGTGTTGTGGCGGGGGCAGCGTTGGCGTCGGTGGTTTTTGTTGGTGGTGTGGTGCTGGCGGCGATGGTGGTGGTTGGGTTGGTGTTATGGCGGGGCGGGGCGGCGACGGTGGTGTTTTTTGTAGGTAGTGTGGTACGGGCATTTTTGTTATTGTTGGTGGTGGTTGTGGTGGTTTTGTAGCGGGGATGGGGATGGGGATGGGATAATATTTGTGATGCGGTGGTAATGTCTGTGGTGGTGTTGGCGGCGACGGGGTTGGAGGTGGTGGCTGTGATGTGGTGTGGTGATATCTTTATTGTTGGCAACGACGGGGATGGTGGTGGATTTGGTGGCGGAAATGGCGGTGGCGGTGGCAGTGTAGGTGGTCGTCGTACGTGACCAACTATTTTGTTGTATGTGACTAATTATTTAACTGTGACCTTAAAATTCAATAATTTGT
>CAIGRN010129624.1:0-26756 GCA_903798345.1 Fraxinus anomala
TGGACGGCAGCCTGGAAAAGGCTTTATGGTGGGAAAAGTCTTTTCCTCAATTTCAAAGAAATGGTGTAGTGTGGGGTGGAAGGTGGAAAACAAGTGCCTAAGAAAATAAGCCCATCAAACATGACATTTCTTGGAAAATGGAATTCCAATTCCAATTCCATTTTCCAAGGAAAATAAGGGATATCAAACGCAGTCTTAGTGTTTTCTTGGTTCTTTTTAACTTCAATCTGTTAGTTTTTCAATGTCTTCTGTGTATTAATGGATATGAAGTCGATCTATTCTAAGTTCTTTTGTTGTACTACGTTAAGGGTGGCAGTTTTTAACCATATTCTTACCTTCACGTATTTGTTCTAGCAGTGTATATTAGCACAAGGCTATTCGTGTTGTGTAAAATTTTCTTCCAAGGCTATAAGTAGCTCAAATTGACCTTTTTATGGGATGAAGATTTTAAATTCACTGGAAATGTCACAATCCTTCATTTTTTCCTAAGGATGCTGGAATGCCAGTTCAGTTGGCTTCTTGACAATAGTTGCATTCAGAAGGGCCTACAGAAATCAATAAACCAAAATTTTGGCAGGTAAATAGATGAATCAAATTGACATGGACCGCAATGAAGACGGCAATTACTTGCCAACTCCAGGGGCGGTGGGTTCGGGTCAAGAATCAAATAGGGGCAAAAGAAAGTTAACCTCAAAGGTATGGAATTACTCTATTTGCTTCCTTTGGGAATCACATTTTATATAGCTGAAACTAGCTGGGTGACAACTGAAAAGTTTATAAAGCTGAAAGAAGGCATTGCAGGATAACATAAAACAAGTATGCCAAAAATTGTGTGGGAATGACTCCAAGATATAGGGCCTAAAACCGTTGTCACCAATTTTATAGGTTCTTAGGGTCTCTCAGTTTCAGCACGAGGTGTGCAAAAATTGTTCAGTATTCGGGAGGCTTTCTGGTCTAAATGTTCTGAACCCTAAATATTTTTTATTCTCTTGGTTTTCCGAAATTATAAAACTGTGTCTGGCCTCGCAGGGTGCCAAATAAAAGAACTTTCAGTATAGACACTCTTCATTTCAACAGAGAAAGAAAACAAAAACATAAAAAACGAGTTTACACTTTGAATGAATTTGTGCTAATAATTCAACATGTACTGAAGTACATAGTTGCTAACTTGCAGTTTTGTTTGGAGAATCTTCCCAGCGCTCTAGTGTTAGCATACCAAAGCTTTGGGGTGGTATATGGAGATCTGAGCACTTCACCTCTTTATGTTTATAGAAGCATATTTGTTGGGAAGTTGCAGAATCATCAAACTTCTGATGCAATATTTGGTGCATTTTCATTAATATTTTGGACCTTAACACTCATTCCTCTGCTGAAATACGTATTTATGTTGTCGAGTGCTGATGATAATGGTGAAGGTATGCTAAAGCGGCTCTGTCGTACAATATTACCCAATAAATATTTACTTCCCACTAGTTCTGACCAACCGTTTTCAATCATCTCAGGTGGTACTTTTGCTCTTTACTCCTTGCTTTGTAGACATGCAAAATTCAGTTTACTTCCCAATCAACAAGCAGCTGATGAGGAGTTGTCTGCTTACAAATATGACCCCTCAGGACAGTCTTCGACATCTTTAGCATTGAAGAGGTTTCTCGAGAAACACAAGAAATTGCGTACACTTCTATTGCTTGTAGTATTACTGGGGGCTGGTATGGTAATAGGTGATGGTGTAATCACCCCTGCAATTTCAGGTATGATAATATCATCGTTGATGTAATTCAAATGAGATCAGGTCAAAGATATTTAATGTTATCTTCATTATTGACTGTTTCAATATCGACTGTGGGTCAAGCATTATGCCAAGTTAAACAACTTTAAGACCATTTATTTCTATAATGACCTTACGTGAGTCTAAATTGTGCTTTGACAATATTAGTCCTGTTTGGTGGCCATTATTTGATAAAAAACAATGTTTTTAATAGTGAATTTTTGGAGAATGCGTGGTAAAAAGTAGGGAAAAGTTTTGGGTTTACGTGCAAAATATTTTATTATGGGAATGTGTGGTCGAAAATGAGTATGTAGAAAAAAGAGTTTTGAAATAATGGTAGTCAAACATGGGGTTAATGTTCATTTTATACGTGACACTTATAAGGGTGTTCATTTTGTGATATCGCTAATATCTAGTCATGAAGTTTATGTTTAGATTGTCTATGGTTGAGCATGAAGAGAAATAAACCAAATCTTTTGCCCCATTTGACAAAATGATGGTGCTTACTTTAAGTAGTTATTTATATTAAGAACACAACAGAAACATTTCAACGGAGAATACTCTAACCCAAAACCATTTTTAAGTAGTCATGTTTGTTATGCAATTGATCTTTTGTTTTTTTCCTTCCCCTTATTGATGTACTTTTTGAGCATTTGCTATTTTCTATTTGCTATTACTTTCAGTTCTTGTACAAAAGCTCTGTTTAGTCCCTTAAGAACTGTTGTATACATATATTTTATTGCAGTTTTATCATCAGTATCTGGTCTTGAAGCTGCTGGAACAAATTTGACTCAGGGTATGTACAGTTCTGCGTATTTTGTTGATTAGGCTCGAGTTATAGATGCTTTGAATACTGTTGTGTACTTATATTTTTCTAGACCCATTTATTGTCTTGATTATCAAAACTATATTCTATCTTTAGGTGAAGTACTATTCATTGCTTGCATCATATTGGTCGGCCTATTTGCTTTGCAGCATGTTGGAACCCAGAAGGTCGGTTTCTTCTTTGCACCCATCATTTTCCTCTGGTTGATATCTATTTTTTCCATTGGGATTTATAATACAATACGCTGGAACCCGAAAATTGTGTTGGCTCTTTCTCCACACTATATCATCAAGTTCTTTAGTCAAACTGGTATAGATGGATGGATTTCACTTGGAGGGGTCCTCCTTTCAATAACAGGTAAATGAAATTCTGAAGCTGTCTCTTGTTAACATTATGGTCATTTTTTATTTTGTTAGATTTAGACATGGGCCTCTTTCTAAATGATTTAAACTTAATGACTGAGAAATTGCTTGAGTTTTGAAACTAATGCCTGTATTTTGTGGATTATCAGGCACAGAGGCAATGTTTGCAGATTTGGGCCATTTCAGCGCTTTTTCTATAAGGGTAAATCCACATCTTTGTAGCTGTAGCAAACATTCAGGTGTGAATGTGAATGCAATGTTTGTTCCTTTATGCTAGGATAGTAAGAATGTAATACTTAGATTGATGAGCTTAGAGACCTAGAATATATATTTTTTTATCCTGCTAGATCTTGTAGAGTTGTGAATCGCATGACTGTACTTCGTCTGTGGGTGGAGAGAACACCTGTTAGTGTTAGATAACAATCCATTCTAATCTTGTCTGTGGTTTATCTAGTAACATATAATTACAAACTGTTCTGTTTGTGCAGATTGCATTTGCATTTGTTGTATACCCTTGCTTGGTAATGCAATATATGGGCCAGGCTGCTTTTCTATCAAAAAATATTTCTTCAATCCCAAATAGTTTCTATGATTCGGTTCCTGGTTAGTTTTGTTTCCAGCTATGTCGAGATTGATATCATGTTTTCTTTTTCTAACCTCATAATATTGGATTCCTTGCAGATAGTGTATTTTGGCCTGTCTTCATTATTGCCACCCTCGCAGCTATTGTTGCGAGTCAGGCTATCATTTCGGCCACATTCTCTATTGTTAAGCAATGTAATGCTCTTGGTTGCTTCCCGCGTGTGAAGGTTGTGCACACCTCAAAACATATACGTGGACAGATTTACATACCAGAGATTAATTGGATCCTCATGATTCTTACACTTGCTATAGCTATTGGGTTTCGTGACATAACTACAATTGGAAATGCATATGGTAAGTCATAAATTTTCAATAGAATTATTCTTTCATTTGTTTATCATAATAAGATCATTTATTTGATTTTAATCATTCATAAGATAAATGTCTCTTATGCATTGTGTAATGTTCTAATATTTACTACCATAATATAAAATTTACTGAAAATACCATGTGACATCACTTAAAGCATTGTTGGAAGATATCAATAGTATCTATTGTGAGCAGTGATTCTATTGAGAAAGTCTCGACATATAAAGTACTGTTGCAGTAATTGAAATACAGAGCAATTATGTTTACTGATATGAGGAATATTGTTTTTTGCCTTTTCTGATAAATCCACTTCTCATATATTCTGCTCTTAACTTAAAGTTCTATTAATCAAGGCTCCTGATATGTGGATTCATATTCATATATTTGCCTTTACAAACCATATGAATCTAGATTTAATCTCTTTATAATGCCATTTTCATTGATTGATGCTAATTTCTCTCCTTTTAAATTTCTAATACATCACAAGGGAAGATTAAAATTTCAAGCTCTGTGTTGCTGCCCCTCCCTTCCTCTTCTCTCCCAATGAAGGTTGAAAAAAAAACAGATTCATATTTCGCCTGTAGTCTTTCCTGGAAATTCCGCTTGCTCAAATCATGCATACTCGTGATTGATAATTACATACATAAAATGATCCCTTCTTGCCATAGGGGATGATTAACTTGGATAATGATAATTATTATTTTCTGTGTACTGTTTAGGCAAGAAAAATAAATTGCATAAAAGAGAAAATTTGAGAAAAGGATTTGTCTTCGATTACGGGAAATGGTGACTGGTAAATAAAATGAGATATGCACGTATGCTATCACAAACAGAAGGAACCACAGTCTTATTAGCAGGTTATGATTACAAGGACAGAAACAGTAGCATCTTCTTTTTCTTCAAACTATATAAGATAAATCACATTTCTTATGATAGTTCGTACTTCTACTGTAAAAGGACCAATCTGACTAGTAGTGACGAGGTTCAATTTTTGTGTTATAGAATATTTCCTTTACAAATATCTTTTTTCCCCTTTAACTCTGTGTTTCTTCAATTTTGATTATCTGTTTGGAACACACTTCTGAAATCTATTTATTTTTTATCCATCATTTTCTTACACTCAAGCTTCTTTTTGCAGGCCTAGCTTGCATGTCGGTTATGTTTATTACGACTTTCCTCATGGCACTTGTCATGGTCTTTGTATGGCAAAGAAGTACTGTGCTCGCTGCTGCATTCCTCCTTTTCTTTTGGTTCATCGAAGGCGCTTACCTATTAGCTGCATATACAAAAGTTCCTCATGGAGGATGGGTGTCCCTTGTACTGTCTCTCGTCTTCATGTTCATCATGTTTATTTGGAACTATGGAACTCGCAAGAAGTACAACTTTGATCTATACAACAAAGTGCCAATGAAATGGATCCTTGGCCTTGGCCCGAGCCTTGGCATTGTCCGTGTGCCTGGGATAGGCCTTGTATACTCAGAGCTCGCGACAGGAGTACCCGCTGTCTTTTCCCATTTCGTCACAAATCTTCCTGCTTTTCATAACGTTTTGGTGTTTGTTTGTGTAAAATCTGTTCCAGTGCCCTATGTCTCACCTGAGGAACGCTTCCTCATTGGCCGCATCGGCCCCAGACCCTATCGCATGTATCGATGCATCGTAAGATATGGGTACAAAGACTTGCAGAAAGATGATGAGAACTTTGAGAACCTTCTAATATTAAGTATAGCAGAGTTTATCCAAATGGAAGCTGTAGAGCCTCAGTTTTCAAGCACTGACACTGCATCATATGATGGGAGAATGGCAGTCATAAGCTCCCGCAGTATTCAATCCAGTTCAACTCTAATTGTGTCAGAGACGGAGGATTTTGGTTCGATCAATTCCATTCAAAGCAGTAAATCTCTAACTCTCCAACGTTTAAGATCTGCCTATGGTGATGAGAACCCACAAGTTAGAAGGCGTCAAGCCAGGTTTCAAGTACCACATAACCCCGGGATGGATCCTGCGGTAAGGGATGAAATTTTGGACTTGATCCAGGCAAAAGAAGCCGGCGTTGCTTATATACTAGGGCACTCTTATGTGAAGGCGAGAAGATCATCGTCATTCCTGAAGAAATTTGTGATTGATATCGGTTACTCATTTCTTCGTAAGAATTGCAGGGGTCCGGCTGTGGCTCTTCATATTCCTCATATTAGCCTGATCGAAGTAGGTATGATATATCACGTGTAGGGATTTATTCACCGAAGCATTCCTTTGTGTCCTTTCTAGGCTCATCTTCTATGGTAATTTGTGGTAATGCAAGAGCACTAGACGCCATGTTCACTGGCTCACTGCTATGCGCACTCGTGGTTTTCTGTATATGCACAACTCTTACTACATATAATTATATTGTGTTGCTCGGTATCGATATCGAACGTGATGAATCTTGTTTATAAGTGTGGATTTGAACATAGACTATTGCTTTGTTGTTGCATTTTACTGTTAAATTTCGTGCATTTTTTCTGTTAGGATACCCGTTTTGATTTCTTGACATAAGTTTTTCATCTTACAGAATGTTTGGGAAGCGTTTATAAATAGTTTAAATTATAATGTAAATTGTTTATAAACACTTTCCGAACAAAGATTAAATTCTTCATGCTACGTATTTGTCAATGAGTCTAACGATTGAGTTATCACAGGTGACTTCATCAGTGACCACCAACTGAGAAGTTGTAGATATCACAAAATGAAGTTCATTATTTATTTTTTTTGAAAAATTAGACGAAATAGTTCGTCAAATTGAGATATCTTTTTATTCTTATAGTTTTGTTTATAATATTACGTGCACATAAGATATGGTTGTAATTATCATTTCAATCCTTACTGTATTTTTCATAGTGAGTATTCATTTTGTAAATTTTTATTTTTTTACTCATTTAAGAAATTTCCATCGATTTATAATTTATAAAATATTTATTTTTAGCGTTACAAGCAAAAATGTATTGAATTATTTTTAATTATATTTTATTACCAACAAAACTTACCAATGCAATATTACAATTTACAAACATGAAGTTTTTTTAATTAATTTTTTTTTTTTTGTTTCTCTCTTTTTACTTTAAATCATTTTAATTTGAAAATATAGAGGAACAAAGTTGTCCTTATTAATAATGGTCAAATGAAGGTTTATTTCTATTTTTTTGGTCAACTAACGAGACGTAATTCGTCCGAAGGTCCTTATTTTGCCTTTTCCGTAAGCGTGGGACTCTGGTGAAAAAAAATGAAAGGTTTGGCACCCGTGTGCAATTTTCCCTTTTTCTTTGAACTTTCTTTGTTTGTTCTTACGGTGGAAATGGCAACAATTGTAGCAGGGAAGATGGTCATATATGTGTTATTTTACACGACCTTAATCACCAAATGGATGGAAATGACGAATTTGTTAATTTTAAAATGTTGGGGACGAATTGTGCCAATAAAAATGATTAGGGTTCCATTTGTAAATATTTTGAAAGATTGGGATGAAGCGTACGAAAATATTTTAATATTTAGGGTGTGTTTAATTGCGAGCATAAAATTTACATGAAAATAAAATGAATTCTAAGCTATTCAATTGCCCATAACTCATTTGTATGAAAATTATTAATTAAAAGTGTTTAATTTATTAGTTTTCAATGTAAAAAATATTATACTCGTTCATTTTTTATTGGTGGATAAATGAGTGAGGAGATAGATGAGATAGATAAAGAGGGAGTGAATTACCTAAAATATAAAAATCACATCTTCCTAAAAAAATTATTTTCCTTATTTTCGTGAAAAATATAGTTACATGATCAAAAATTGAAAAATATTTTTCATGAAAAAAATTATCAATAAACACTCCAAAAGTAAGAATTTTGATGAAAAAAATGACATTTTTCATGACAAATAAAGTCAATAAAACACACTCTTAATGACTTCCACGCAATATAATCCTTATTTGTACAGTCTAATTACAAGTTTTTTTTAACAGTAATAATTTAATTACCTGTTTGGTGGGGATTAAAATTAGATTTTTAGTAGGTTTTAATAAAAAAATTGAAATATGTGGTTAAAAATTGTGGAACGTGTAAAACATGTAGTTAATATTGATTGTTTCACTTTAATTAAAATTAAAATTAAAATCTAATTTTAATTAATACCAAACATGAGCTAAATAGTATCCTTAACCCTTAAGTAGATTCTTGTTTTAGACTGTACTAATTTCAATTACTAGACTCGTTGAGGAACCATTTGCACCAAATTCCTATACTTTATATCGTGCCACGCACGTCTGCACGTTTGACGACTAGTAGAAGCTACAATTGAGATACCTTCGCTGCATAGTGCAGCCCAAGTCTAAATGCAAAAATTATGTCAACAATTCCTTGTAAAAAATACGATAACTTGCAGAAATTCACAGGCTTGATTCTCCAATGGAAGACAGCCAGTCGAACACCATGGATTCTCTTGAAATTAGGGAGGATTTGAAATCAATTTTACCATATTTACCACTGATACTCCGTTCGTCGGCACTGTTATGGCCTCCGGCGGTGGTGGAAGCGCTGAAATCCCTAGCTAGAGGACCTTTGCAAAGTAATGTTAACTCGGGTCAGGTTCTTGCTATCTCCATTTCCGACCTTCGTAATTCACTTAGCTTGCCGGACCTCCACCCCTCCGCACTTAACGGCTATGCCTTCTTCTTTGATGACGTAAGCAGTAATTTAATTTTTTAATTTTGGTAATTTTTCGTTCATGATGAACATTGTCTAATTTTGGGTGGTCATGTAGTGAATTTTCGTATGATAAGATTTGTAGGTTATATTAAGCATAAAATACGTTTTTTAGTTATATTTAAATTGCTACTTGGCAGTGCATTTGGTGGGGGAAGTGATTAAATGAGTGATTATAAGCTGTGGATACTGAATGTGTGAATAATAAGTGGTAGTAGATGTGTGAAATCACTTCCCAAACTTTCACTTCGATGCTACCCTGCAAGAACAGTTATTATACTACACGAACACGAGACTCCAAAGTGGGAATCTTTCAAACTCAAAGTAAGATAGAAATATATAGTAAACAAATGTGTTTCTCAATTGTGTGAGAGGCTATGCATAGTAGGAACATGAAAAATGCTACTGGATCTAAAAAAATGACTATCTATGGAGATTTTAGACAAATGGAATATATTTACCGAGTTAAAAGAGAAGTTCTAATACAGAAGATATTATACTAGTTACTTAATTATACTAAGAATTAAGTAATTCGAATACGATACGATACGAGTACGTTGATACAACTTCTAAAAAAATTAAGATACACGGATACGTGTCATAAAATTTAACATAATTTCATTAATATAAAAAATTAAAACAGAAGTATAATAATAATAATAATAAAAATAAAATAAGATACTAAGGCATTTTATCTTTATCCTTAGTTTTTTCAACATCAGTTTTTTTATCATCATTAAAAACAACACTCTCTGACTCATCTAATGATAGATTAGCAACGTCAAGCAGTCGAACACCCTTAATAGTATCAAATGAGTTTTCGACAATATCCCACATTTTGGATTTTCCTTTTGAATAGAGATCTAATTTTCTTCATAAAAGACGCGGATTGCAATGAATAAAAATCAATTCTCTATCTAGTTATAGAGTTATTTTATTCCTTCTCATAGAGTGCACAAAGAATACATACTCCAATTTCTTTCAGCATAAGATGAAAAAGAAGATTGCACAAGTGTTCTTTGAAATAGCCACTAGGTTTTTGAATCCATATTATACCGATTAGTGATAGAATCAAACTCACCAATAATACTCTTCTTCACGTGTCTTAAAGTATTGGATACGTATCGAAAAAAAAAAAATAAAGTAACTAATAAACATGTATCCGATACGTATTGAAAAATTAAAAAATATTAAAAAAATGTATTCGGTATGCATTGGAGGGTATCAAAGAGTATCCAAGCTTGGATACGTATCGAATGCGGGTACGTAATGAGTTTACAAGCATCCGTGCTTCTTAGGGAAATTGTCCATTAAATGAACATCATAAAAGTCAGGACAATAAGGCCACACTAGAAGGATAATATAAGAAATAGAAATGTGGGTCAACAAGTGGAGGTTGTTGGGTCATGACTTTGATTAGACCTAAGAAAGCTCCTATTTGCAAGAGTGAAACACATCTGATAAGAGAGAGTAGTATACCAAAATTGCCATGACTTGAAGTTGTTGCAAAAGATTTATTTACAAAAGATAGCTCTAGATCTAATGGAATGGCAAAATGGATGCATATAACTGACCCCGAAGTTTATTTTGAATAAGCCTCAGCTTTAGTTCTTGACATCTTTTATTGTTCTAATGGATTCGAGTGAAGTAGTAAAAATGATTGCCTCATTTTTGTATTTCATATGCACATTTTATTTGTTGATTGAAGGATAATAAGAATGATTTATTCCAACCCATTTGGTTGGATTGATTTTAGTTGATGAGTAGGGATGAGTCTGAGAAGTGGTTTGGAGAGGTGGTCCCACAACTGGCAGATTTGCTATTGAGATTATCAGATTTGTTGGAGACACATTATCAAAACGCAGTTAGTTTCAATGGAATGGAAACTGGTCTTCGTTTACTGGAATCACAACAGCAGGGTATTGTGTTTCTCAGTCAGGTAAACTTGTACGACAGTTTTTAAGCTTGACTACTTGTATAGATTATTTCTAATGCTAATGCATTTACTTTTGCATCACCTGACATTTCAGGTTGAGTAATGCAGTATTCATGTTCCCACTTTTCCTTTTGGAACTTTGAATTATTGATGATTATATTAGTATATGATGTTATCAAAATCTGAATGGCAACCCTACTTTGTTTTATCCTCAGCTGATTTAAAGTTAAGTATTCTATTTGTCTTTTGAAAATGAGTTGTTACCTTCTAGGTGACAAAATTATACCACTTTCCACTTTATTTCTGAATTCAAATTTGGATGACGCAATTGCTTGGTCAAATTAATGATATGAAATTGCATTGGAATTTCTTTCCATTTTGAAGATGACTGTTCTGGATTTCAAAGTCGTTAGATTTCTCCTAACTTTTAAAAACTAAAACCATTTAACCTTTGCATTGTCACATCAGATGCACTTTATCTGTGCATTGCTTAAAATGTTCTTTGCAGTCAGCTTTGGCTGTGTTTGATTTGGTTATTCTCCGGTTCATGAAATTTGAACTGCTATTTGTCCTTGACTGAATTCAAAATGAGTTGTTAAAATTTCCTACCAGGTGATGAAATTACCACTATCCAGTTCATATTGGAACTATTTGGATACACAATTGCATGGTTATTAACTATCTGACATTGCATCGGAATTTTTCTTTACAATTTCAATATATAGATTTTAAAATCTTGAGTTTGTGCTAATCTTTTACTGATTTTGAAACCATTTTACCTTTATCTTGTAAAATTAGATGTACTAACTCTATGAATTGCTCGAAGTGTTCTTTGCAGTAGCTTTGACTGTGTTCTTCATTGGTTCTTTTTGGGTTCTTGAAAGTTCAATTGTATTTCTTCATGGTGTTGTGAAAGTGTACTTTTTTTGTTTTTGTGCTGGCAGTGTTGTGTTAGTGGTGAATTTTTATAATTGCAATTTGTAAACTTGGAAAATCTGAAAGAAGTATGCGATCAGCTAATTTTTTCTGAATTTTAATAAAGAAAAAAACATAACTGAAGATATCCATAATGCCCGATCAAGTAGGGAAAGAGAGGGATGAATCAAAATAATGTTTAAACTTGGGTTTTGCTTTAGTGATTGCAATATGATTGTGCCATGATGGTCCCTCAAACATACTGAAATATGATGTGCCATAATATGCCATAATGCAATATGGTTGTGCCATAATTGTAATATATTATCCTTTGTGGATCTATACTAGCAAATGGGTGGGGGACCAGGAGTGGTGCACCGGGGGTAGGCACTCAAGTAATTTTCGTGTTAACTGTGATTGGACAAGTCTTCCCCTGCTTAAGATTGGACCTCCACTGCTTTAGTGCCTGCACCCAGAGTCTGAAACCATAAAGAAGTCTCAGTAGAGTTGCCGAGCTGTGTCCCGGAGAACACCCTCCCTCAGTCTTCACTTAGCTGTCACCTGTGCCCTTTCAGTCTTCATTTGGCTCTTGTTTAGTTTGTTGATTGAGTGAAAGCTCAAGGTGGTCCTAGTGGGTTCAAAGGGATGGCTTATACCAATTTAAAGGTTCTGGGCCTTAAACAAGGGTCATGGGTATGGGCCAATTGGTAGCTCTGTGTATTTTCATAATTCGGCTTTCAGATCAAAATCGTTATTGCAGTAAAATTATACCCGCTACAGTGGGTTTCCAAGTTACCACCATTCGGAGAATGACGAAGCGTCAGTGAACATGATCTTATGATAAAACAATAAAAAAGTAATGAGAAGCCATTCATCTCTACTCAGCTTGAGCAAACCTTGCTTTAAATGACTGCTGCTTATTGTTTTATTATGTTGTTTTCCATTTCCAATGTGAATTACTCTTGTTAAAGGGATTTCAATTGGTTGTAACTTCAACTAATCCACGAATGACTTAATCCAGTTGTTTACTGCTATCGCTTGGAAAAAATTAAGAAGAGTGGAATGAAACAAACATTGTGCAATAAATAATCCCTTGCCACTTTTCACTTCATGCATTGAAGCATCCTTTTTCCCTCTTAAAGTTTAGCAGTATATTCTTCTCAATTGAGTATGAATTGCATTCTGATATTATGAATTCTGATCGCGAGTGCTTTTAATTATTTCAGGAATTGATTGCTGCTCTTCTGGTTTGCTCTTTCTTTTGCTTGTTTCCAACCACGGATAGAGGGGCCAAGCATCTTCAAGCAATCAATTTTGATAATTTATTTGCGTATGTTTTCATCCACCTTCCCGATTATGTGTATCTTTTTCTTAATTGTTCTCTTTTGCATCAATACTGACAGCTGTTGATAAATATTTAAGAACATGCCTATTTTAGCAAAAAGAACTGTCCTGATTCCCATATAGTTCCCTCATGGCCTCAACTGTTGTGTTGAGCGTAGAGGACCTTAGATCAACATTTCATTGCATGTGCTACATTTTATATAGTAGAATAGTAGAAAAACAATGCATTGCATGTCACAGAAAGAAAACATCATGAACAGGCTTATAAATCTTTTAACACTGCAAAATTATATATGTATGTATGGGAACCTACTGCAAAGTGCTAGTACAAACATGCACACGTATTTATGCCTATCAGGTAATTTTAGTGATTGTTTTTGTGAAAGTTCTTGAGGTGCATTAGCCTGTCCAATCATAATGCCTCAATGTAACACAGGTTAGAGTTAAGTTACTTCACAAATTAGAACATACTAATATAGATAAGATGCCTTCTATGGCTTTTATTCTTTTCTCTTTCATTTCATAGTTTATCTGGAGGCAAGCAATCATTTGACACACCACCCTTGGTCTTCCCCCTTCTGTTTTTCTTGAGGATTGTTGAACTATTATACTGTTCGGTTGAGATAATATGAGCTGTGAGCAGGAGGGTAATCTAGTCGCTAATTTCTTCTGGGGGCCATAAGTTAGTTATGGAATGTCCACCATAGCAAAACAGTATTTTCCCAATTTTCTTTATTTGAGTTCTCGTTTTTTTGTTTTTGTACTTTGTTGAAGCAGAACAGATTCATCTGACCTCTGTGTTTTCAGGTGCTTATATGACTCCCATGATGTGAAACAGGAAAATAAGATAAAATGCATTGTTCACTATTTTGAGGAGATATGCTCACGTATGCCTATGGGAAATGTCTCTTTTGAACGAAAAGTTCTTCCACTGACAAATAGCCCATCCCACATTTCTTACCCTAAGGCTAATTTTTGGAGCAAGTCTAGCGTCTCCCTTTGCCATTTGGAGGTATGAACGATTAATCAATATTTATCTAGTGGTTTGAGTTTATTTCACTTTGAAGTTCAAGTTCTTGTTTAGAGCAATCCATAGCCTTATTGGACATGGCTATTGTACTTAACCAGTCTGGTCCTTGGAGATCAAACCAGTCAAGGGCGAGGGGGATACTGGTCCAGCTGGTGGCTCAAATGGTTCTGTGGTTGAACCAGCATGTGCATTTATTAATATTCGTATTGAAATAATGACAAAATATGATTGAACATTATTATTTGGGATACAGAAATAGAAAATTATGTCTCTAATCATGTTGTATGATTTAGAAAAATGAATTTTGAAAATATTATCAACATTTAACTCTTAAAGAATCACCTGCTTGCATTTGAGTTTTCGGTCTGTTTATCTATAACCATCCCCCACGCACACGAGGATCTGCTATGTTACATTTAATTTTATAGCTTATTTTGTGAGTAAGTTTTAAGAAATGAACTTTTAAAATTTTGCAAATGCATCTTGTATGTCCCATGTTTGGTACTTAATATAGTGCAATTTCTTTTTCCTTTTTTGTATGGAAGGTTCACAGCTCTGGTTTGATTGAAGATCAACCCGCTGAAGCTCTTGAAGTAGATTTTGCAAATAAATGCATAGGAGGTGGTGCTCTTCGCCGGGGCTGTGTACAGGAAGAGATTCGTTTTATGATCAATCCAGAATTGATTGTTGGCATGCTTTTCTCGCCTGCAATGGCAGACAATGAGGCTATTGAAATTATTGGTACGCAGAGATTCTCCAGTTACTCTGGATATGCTTCTTCATTCTGTTTTTGTGCCGACTACAAGGACGTCAAGGGAGCCGATTCAATGGGAAGGCGTAAGACAAGGATAATCGCAATAGACGCACTGTCCCGTGTCGGTAAGAGACAATACACTCTGGAATGCCTTCTCCGAGAGATTAATAAGGCATTCTGTGGCTTTTATGATCAATCCAAAAGACAGCAATATGAAAATCTGTTTGTAGACACTGGATTTTCGGAGGCTGAGTTTGATGAAGGCATTACAAACCCTCTTGGAAGTTCGACGAGAAATCTTTCGACTTCATTTCAATCAATCAATGAAACTTCTAATAACCAGCCAATGAGGGACAATGAGCTGAAGTGGGATGATGATAATGTCGGTATTGCGACGGGGAATTGGGGCTGTGGTGCTTTCGGGGGAGATCCTGAAGTCAAAACTATAATTCAGTGGCTAGCGGCGTCTCAAGCACTAAGACCTTTCATCTTATATTACACATTTGGTTTGGAAACCTTGAGGAAACTTGACAAGGTAGCACAATGGATTATATCCCAACAATGGACTGTGGGAGAACTCTGGGAAATGTTGATCGAGTATTCTAGGCAGAAACTGAAGAAACAAACCAAACTTAGCTTCTTCAATTGGCTTCTTCCCTCATTATATGATGGTGATGATCCCTTGATGATGGACGCGTCATTTACTCGATAAAATTCTTCGCCTGTGTTGGTCGTTTCTGAGTTTATGATCTTTTAGTTGTTTATATAGAAGTGAAAATATGGAATGGCACAAAATGTATATATAGATGGTTTGATGTTTGTTTTATTGAGACGATGTCGTGTCTTTTATGTGTTTGGATTGGATGTTCTTGTTTGACATGGGTAAATTTCATTCACGGTCATAGAACTTTTAGCGAAATCATAATTGGGTATCTTTATCTTAATTGAGTCATTGAAATTCGATTTACTTTAAAACTCACTATCTCCCTCACCTCTCCATTAAACTTGAGGTAATTGCTTAGGGGCGGTCAGTTTTGTGTTTAGAGTTTTGAATTCATTTTGAATTTTGTGTTTTGAGTGTTCATTTTGAGATTGTTAAAAACGTGTTCTTTTTGACATTTCGAAAAATTGTTTTGAAAATACCTAAAATGCATTTTGAAAATTTTGATTTGATTATAACTGAAAATACTCAAAATGATAAATTTGTCGTTTTTGGTTTTCTTTATAAATTTTTAATTTGTTTTCAAAAATGCATTTTCGAAAATAGGAAAGAGAACGTGTTTTGGCTGTTTTAAAAAATCGAAAATAGAAAACGGCTTAAAAATGGTAAAGAGAACTATCACTTAGTTTTCCGTCATATTATAACTGATTTTCCACTTATTGCTTATTTGAAAAATAAATTATAGTGAGATTATAATGAAATTGAGTATAATGTCTCATGAAATTTGTGGTTAATAAGTGAGTTGTAATTGTAAATGTGTAGTTAAAATTAGGGAGTGTTTGAGTCACATTATTTTGGAATAGTAAATTGATGGAGAATGTATAGTTGAAAAAGAATGAAAAGTTATTGATGTGAAGGAAAATATTATTTTATTGAAAATTGAGTAATTGAAAATAAATAGAAGAACGTGGAATATTTAATTTTAACTTCAAATTATAAGGAATATATAATTTATTTTTTCATCACATGCTCTTAATTGCTATGTGACGCCCTAGAAATAAAATGATGAAATAAGAATTACAACAATATTTATATATTAAAATGTTAAAATTAACATATATTTTTTAATACTTTTGTAAACTTGACATGGTAATAAATTGACAATTATGTGGAAGATCCATATGCCTTCCATGAAGCAAACAAACCAAGTGATGAAATTTGAAACTTAGCCTATAATTTAGCCAGTTTTAAATACTTCACAAACATGTTCTAAGCCACTGTTTGATCCACATTATTTTTTCATTCTTATTTTTTTTATATTTTCAATCACACATTTTTTAATAAAATAATATTTTTCATGACATAAAAAAAAAAAGCATTTTTGGGTAAAAAAAAAAAAGCACCGAACGGGCTAAATAAAAAAGTCTATTGAGCCAGTAGGAAAATAGAAATTTGTTATTAATGCACCATTTTGCGAGCTGAAAAGGGCAATACAATTAACTTGTTAGAAGGCAGGTTCTCGCGGTACCTCCAAATAGTGACAACTGCAATTTTTGTCATCGACAGGAGAAGGTAATCATATTGAGCAGCTAATTTGTAGTTGATTTAACCTAAGAAGGTTAAATAGTTAACGGGTTATTCTTAGTTATGATTCAGAACTTTGCTAAATCTTTGGCAGCTAAGCCTTCTTCTTTCATCAGATATATACTGTTTTCAAATTTTCTTTTATGGCGTTTTCAGTAAATTTCTGTTCATTACTTCATAGGGTTTTTGGTTTCTTCAAAACCCAAGTTTTGCCTTGTAGGTGTTTGTGATATTGTTTCACCTAAAAAGACTTCCATATCCTGTCATTCCAATCAAAATCAAGAAAAAATTATTAATGATTTCTGCGCTTTCACATACTAATATGATAAAAATTAGCTTATTTTGTCTGATTAATTTTATCGATTCAATTTCTAGTATTATCTTTTTTAAAGACCTCTAGGAAAAAAAATGAAGAAAACTTATCTATATCCTTATAAGATAATGTATAGGGATGTTTCTTTTTTCTCTGGATTAATTCTAGCTTGATGTAATTTTGATCTGGACTGCTAATTCAAAGGAAAACTGCAAAATGTGCAGCCAATGGAATTGTTTCAGCTGACCTTGAGGCCACAATTTCAGTTTACTTGTGTGAAAGAAAAATGCTTAATTGATTTCTCACCATCTTATGGGGCTTCTGGTACGTGGAGAAAGAAACAGGGCAGCACTTCATGTTCGTCATCGAGAATGATGCCTGTGAACCTATCTGCTCGACGACTTTTGAGGTCACCTTTAAGGGTATGTATTCCTACTCTTTCTTCCCTAACTATAAACTCGTTTACGGCTAGTTATATATCTATTCTTGTTATTGTCGTATTATAAGCATATGGTTAATGATTTGGACTGTGACAACAGGGGGACGGTATTAGAAGAAGTGGTATAAGAGTCTCTAAAATAGAAGAATTACTTAGGCTACGTGGTGGGAAGGAAGAGGAAGAAGATGAATCCAGTGGGAGTGAGGCAGAGGAGGAGAATGATGATAACCGTCTCATGGATGAAAAAGAGAGGAAAGAGTGGAGGCAAAAAATCAGAGAAGTCATCGATAAAATTCCTGATGTTGATGAAGAGGTTGACCTTGTCGAGAGAAGGAAAAAGATGCAAAAGCTTTTGGCTGAATATCCTCTTGTGGTTGAGGAGGACGATCCAGATTGGCCTGAGAATGCTGATGGGTGGGGTTTCAACTTGGATCAGTTCTTCAACAAGATCACCGTAAAGAATGTCAAGAAGGATGATGATGAGGATTACGATAGTGAAAATGAAATAGTGTGGCAAGATGATGATTATATTCGTCCAATCAAAGACATCACCTCTGCAGAGTGGGAAGAGGCTGTGTTTAAGGATATCAGTCCTTTAGTTGTTCTTGTCCACAATCGCTACAAAAGGTCAGCTCTCATTTTCCTCAACTCTATTTCCATTAATTATTTTTATCTCCAAGTTGGTATTTGCTTTTTCATGATCGCCAACTCTGTTTCCTCAACTCTAGGTTACATGCACACACAAACTAAAGAGAAGAAACTGAAATTTGAACAGCAGCTATATTTGGGTTGCAAAAGATAAAACACAAATTTGAACAATAGCTATATTTGCCTAATATAAGGGAAGGGAAATAAATGAAATGATGATGATATAATATATAAATGTAAAATTTTAAAGAATTTAAGTTGACAGGTCTGTGTATCCTGCTTCCGTGTCTGTGCTTCTTAGACATTAGCCTTGTCCCTATGGTGAAAGTTAGGTAAATGAATTGATGATATCAAGAAGAGTTCAAGCGATGCCTATGGCCAATGCACAATGGGATTTGGTGTCCAGTGTGGTGGAGGTAGAACTTCGAGGGGTTTTGGTGGATTGTTCTAGTTTTGACTTTGACAAGGGTAGACCTTTAATTTCAGTATAGAACATTTTACTTTCTGGACACTGCTTTCCAGTATATTCGACGTCCATGGTGGAATTTTTCGAGTCCCATAATATTGTTACTACTAAAGCCTCTTGTGATTTGGATAGCTATTTACTTTGTACATTTTTATAGTTTCCTAGCTTTCACTCTTAAAGTTTACATGACGCCTTCAATCATCTGTGTAAAGACATTAATGAACTTGATCGAAGGGGATATTGCTTGAATTTATGAATCAAGGACGGTGCTTCCCTTTTGAAACCAAATGAATGTAATCAGAAACTTGCAGAAACCACACGGGGTAAATTATTTTTTGTCCTTTACATTGTTATTCACAAGTACTATTTCAATTCTGCAGACCAAAGGAAAATGGAAGGATTCAGGATGAATTGGAGAAAGCTATTCACATCATATGGAATTGCAGGCTACCATCACCAAGAGTAAGTAAATTTTTCAGTTGAAAATTATTTTCATCTTCATTTTTTTTATATACTAATGAGCATTAACAAACAGTGTGTTGCCATTGATGCTGTTCTGGAGCTTGATTTGGTCTCTGCTCTACAAGTCTCGTCCTTCCCAGAACTCATTTTCACTAAAGCCGGGAAAATCTTATACCGTGAAAATGGTAAAATGATGTGCACCGTAATATATATTGATTACTTATTTACATTATCTGAATGTAATTTTTCATTTACTTGGTATCCAGGGGTAAGAACAGCAGATGAGTTGTCAAAGATAATGGCATTCTTTTACTATGGAGCCGCCAAGCCACCATGTCTGAGCAACATCAAAAACACAGAAGAACCAATTCCTGCAGTTGAAACGAGCACCAAATCTAACTAAAGTCTAATGTTATAAACATTTCCCGTATCTACTACAGTAACTTTCTGTTGTCACTCACAACCGTTTACGTTTTACTGGTAACTAGAATTTTGGTGATATCAGTCTCTGCGGAACAGGCGCCAGTGGTGTTCGTTCAGGTGAGTACCCTGCGAGGAATGTTATATTCATCAATTATATTGCTTTTTCTATTTGCAACTCTCATCACATCCGACTTGTTGCAGTGCCACAATTTGAAGTTCTGGTACAAGGCAGTTCTCATCCCTGTGCTGATACAAGATCTATGAGCGGCTTGGTGTCGGAAATCACGATCAATAATCTTTCAGAAATCGATTTAAAACCCGCTTAAATACCTTCAATCGGCTGGTTCAACCGAAATTCGGACACGATTTTGCCGTGGTTTAATTTAAATTTCACTACTCGACACATATCTCACCTATTGTGACAGATATTTTTTAGTTGTAAGTTATACCATAACTAATCTTCTACTTTCTCTAAGTAGTATCATGAAACAGAGATGGTAAAAATGATGGTTATGGTCATGTCCTTATATAAGTTAAAAATGTATGATTTTAAAAGTTTTATGATATGATTTAGTGGTAAATTAGCATGTTATGCAATTATGACAAAATATGATCGATTGCAATATAATTGTCAATTAAGTAATTTTTATCAATTTGGAAGACTGACTACAACATAGTGATGAAGTTTAATACTAACAATTAAGCCCCCTATTTGATAATCATTATTTTAAAATTTTTTATTCTACGTACTCATTTTCAATAACATATTTATACAAATATTTTGAATGTAAATTCAATTTTTTTTTTTTAAATTTTTCAATCATACATTTTTCAAAAATTCATTGTTCAAAACTTTGTTTTTGCCAAATAGTGGTCATCAAATATAGGACAATTGGAAATTAAGCCCTTTTTTGTCTGCCAAGTAAGAAAATGAGTTTTGAAATAGTGAATTTTTGTAAAAGGTGTGGTTAAAATGTGAAAAAAAAAAAAAATTTGAATTTACGTGCAAAATATATAACTATGAGAACGTGGTTGAAAAAGAATTTTTTTTTTTTTTAAAGAGAGAGAGAGAGAGGTAGACAAACAGGGTTCAATGAATAAGATAAATTAAAGGTTAGAGATCCAGTTGAAATTTTTCGCTGAAAATTCAGTACAACACATGAAATTTACCCTGGAACTAACTGGGAATTGTGATCCTTGTGCAAGTAGTGACGGATTTTACTCATTTTTATGATATTTTCAAAGAATTCTTCAAAACAACAAGAACAGAAGATTCAGAAAACGATTTATAACGCTATACTTTTCAAGAAGACAAATCCAAGCAGCAATGAAGACAAAACAATGCAATATTAATTTCCAAATAAAAACTTCGAAAATAACATAGATAATTAAGAAAGGCACTAAAATTCTATGCACCAGTAACGCATGAGAACATTCTGTGGCTCCTCAATCTCACGAATTGCTTCGACTTAGCAGCATCTTCTGAAGAATAATCAAAATGAACAGATCTCGATCGCCGGTGAAAACGTGAAATCTTTTCGATTTCAGGCTGTGTTGAAAATCGATTGCTCAAATAATCATTTTCATTTGAGTAGAAATCGGAGCTTTTTGAAGTAGAAGGCAGAGATTCGTATCGGCATTGCCGGGGAGTTGTGTTCTTCTTTATGGTTTTCAGTACTATTGGAATTAAGCCTTCCATTTCGTTCTGATTTCTTCTTCAGCGTTTGCTTGGAATTTATTAATACAACTTTTCCACCGAATGCAGAAGGACCCAACCCTGGGTCAAATACGGTGCTGTGCTGTCCAAGTTGGTGTACACCTTCATCCACAAACAAGTTTAAGCCGCGATTTGATAATTATTATTTCAAAACTGCTTTGTTTGAATCACATTAAAATTTTCATTCTTATTTTTCTATTCATTTTCAAATACACGTTCTTCAATAAAATAATATTTTCATCACATAAAAAAAATTTTCTTTTTTTTTTTTAAATCACACATTCTCCATCAATCTACTATTTCAAAATACATTCTTCCAAAATAATGTGGCTCAAACACACGTCCATTTGATTGCAAGAATGAGATTTGGATCGAAAGAAAATGAATTACAGGAAATTGAATTGTCTATAACTTGTTTTATTAGGAATTGTCAATTAATTGTGTTTGATTGATATAATTTTTCATATGAAAAATATTGAAATTTTGGATCTTTTGGCGTTCTTTCAGCTTTTTTTCATGAAAATTGTCCATTAAAGAAATAAAATTTGCTAAAATTGATGATAGAATTTATTTCAATTGCCAAAAAAAAAAAATTTGCTTAGAAAACCAAAAACTATCAAACCTATGGGAAAATCAATTCAAGGAAAATGTGGAAAATGATGTCACATGAGGTATAAGTTGGAAAACCAATTGCCTAGAAAAATTTTCATATCAAACAGCTTAAAAGGTGGAAAATAAAAAATGATTTACAACTTTCATGAAAAATTCTGCCTATCAAACATGGCCTTAATTCTTATATTTATTTTCAATCACACACTTACACAATAAAATATTTTATACGAAAACTGAAAATGTCCCCTACTTTTTAATCATGCGTTCTTCAAAAAATAATTGTTCAAAACTCATTTTTTTAATAAAATAATGACATTAAACAGGAGCTAAGATCTCTTTGGAACAACTTTTGTTATTGTTTCAACTTAATTTTTGTAGAAAAACTTTAATTTTCAAAATAGACTCAAAAATAATTTCTTAATTTTATACGCAAATTTTTATTTTTTGAAAAAGTAAATACTTGTATGGTTTACGTATGAGACATAATTTGCTCATTGCTTTTACTATTCTTGCAAGCAAATAATAATACAATCACTTTTGGGTTTGGCCAATTGGTTGAGACATTTGTCAAAATGAGCTATCAATTTAGATCATTTTGTCAATAATGGGAGTCTTTGGTGTCCTTTTCAAGGAATATCTTTTCTTCTTGTTATATTCTCATTAGGAACAAATGACAAAAAAGAGAGTTGGTATTAGGTTTTTGGTAGGTGTCTTCCACTAAGGAAAATGTATTGCTTAAACACGTTTTTGGATTGAGCTTTATTCGTGAATATTTGGTAAATTTCATAAGCATCACTGAAGTTTTAGCGAGATTTTAATTGGATTACTAAATTTTAATTTGTTTCAGTTGGGTCAATTTAGTTTTAATTTAGTCGTCAAACTTCAATTCTGGTTTCGGAAATTCGACATTTTGCCACATGTCGTCTTTCAAATTCATAAAAATTGCTTAGTTGACAATTACACCGCAACGAAATCTCCATGTAGTCACCGTGTAACGTGCTAACTTAGTGATACCCTTATTTTACCTTTAATAAAAGATATTTTTATAACTTATATTTTACCATTTTCGTTTCTATGCCAAAAACTCATTGCGACATAACTCCACAAATGCACGGGTATGACTAGCGTTGACTCAATTAAGACTAACTTCAATCCGAACAAACACAAATTCAATGTTTTGGTTATTCTTAACTACTATTCATAAGTTATCTAAATAAGCAAATAAAAGTGATTTGACAAGTTATTGAGAAAAACTCACATTAGTAGTGACACTACAATTAGAATTCACCTCTTTTTTCCACTGTGCCCCCAGTTCTTGTAGTTTTTGAATGGATTTGATGATCAATATTTCCAATTTATTCAATAATCTCTTCCGAATAGAATTGAACTAATCTATAATATATTAAATATGGCGTCAATTGAGAATCTTTTTTTTTTTTTTTTTGACAATTTTAAACCTACTACAATTCGATTATTTCAATAATATCTTACTTTTCGTTTTTCAATATGTAATAAATACTACAAAATCATTGTTATGTATGAATTTGATTTTATTAATTCTCAATTAATTAACATTCACATTAATCTCGATTCAATGAATTTTGACATAATAAATCTTGATTTACATGAATATAGAGTTAATATAAAGGAATTTATTTCTATTCATGTATCTAGAAATTTTAATGAGTATTTAAATTCATGTATTAGCAGTTAATTCTTATGTACCAAATGTAGTATAAAAATGTGTTCATTTGTAGTATTTCATCAACAAAAAAGATTTGAATTATAGAAGTTGAATTTTGATAGTACAATTTTGAGAGCGTATAATGTTTGGTAAAGAATAAACTCCGTGATCTAATTTCCTCACCTAGCATGCACATTGGGTCAATTAATATCTTAATAAAAATTTAGAGCACACATGAAATTTAGTATAGAAGTTCAATGACCAAATCGAGATAAATTAAAATTTAGTGAGCCAATTAATATCTTAATAAAAATTTAGTGAGCACACATGAAATTTACCCACAATGTTTCAAACACATAATTTATATATATATATATAACGTTATTTATGCACAACTATTTAAAATAAAGCGGGTATGTGAAATATCACACACCTTTTTTTTTTTTTTTAGCCTCAATTTGGGAAGAGTTTATATAAAAAAAAAAATCATAAAAAATAAAAATGAGTTATGAATACTTAGTACTTGTGCTTCACTACGCTATGCCATTGAAGATGAAGTTTGATCATTTATAAATTTATAAAGGCTTAGTCTCTTAAATTTATAAAGACTTAGTCTTTAGCTCATAGTCTCTTAATCTTTATTCATTGTACTTTTTTTATTGTTTGCACTTAAATTTACCTTCTTCGATATGAATAAATACTTTACTATAGTTGTGATTTGAATAAAAAGCGAAATACACATTCATTTTGATATTATTTATTATTTAAGTCGTCTTTTGAGCCCCATTATTTAATAAAAATAGATTTCAGAATAATGAAGTTTTGGAGAATATGTAATTAAAAAGTAAGAAATTTTTTTAGGTTTATATGTAATATTATTTTATTAAGAGAATATGTGATTGAAAATTAGTCCGGAGAAAAATGTATCATTGAGAAATGTGGTTCAAACAATTGAATAAATATCAATGCATAATTAAGTTGAACATTGGTCAAAATTAATTTTGTAGTGATATTTCTTCGCTGAGTACATTTCAATCCAATCAAGGGGGTTAGTAAACCCTCGTTTGGCCCGCATTATTTTAAATTATAATTTTTGAAATAGTATTTTTTTGAGAATGTGTGATTAAAAAAGAATGAAAATTTTTTATTTACGTATAATATTATTTTATGAGAAATTGTGCTTGAAAATAAAAGTGAATTTTTTATTTTTTATTTTTTTAAATAATGTGAACGAAACGGGAGTAAAAGTCATGGTCTCAGTCTGTTATCTTGTTCACCTAATTCACTTACTGGACCATAGAAATGACACGTGTATGGTAGACAAATATTTAAAAAGTCATGTGAATTTGATGAAGACTACGTTCGCCTCTGTTTGACACATTTGTAAATGATTGTGAAAACAAAAAAATTTGATTACGAATATGTGGTTCAAATTAATTTTGATTTTAATTGAATTTATAAATTTATATTCAAACGGTTCACAATTTTTTTTTTTATTAAGTGATTTTAGATATTTAAAGCAGTATTATTTATATTTAAATTAAACTTTTAACAACTATTTCTATTGAATTACATCTTTAACAACTACGACAGGAAAATAACTAGGTAATAAGAGAAATTGAATCTTGTAGAGTTCTTCTTTTGAAGAAGATCCTTGGTGGTTATGATTGCCAATTTTCTTAGTGGACTACGTAAATGAGTAGTCTGATTTTGGGAAAAAAAATTGTCCATGGCTTTTCACATTAGAAGTTGTTGATCTCGAATTTTGTACTTTTAACGTGGCCAACAGATCACAATATCTTCCGCGTCCATGTAAGTAGAGATGGCAAAAAATCTCGTCGACTCAGACTCGATCTAAAAAAAGCCCGAGCCAAATTGACCCGTGGCTAGCACCGGCTCGTGTCACTGGCCGTTTTCAGCTCGTGAGCCTAGTATTATTTTTAAAAGAAAACATTATAGCTACATGCAAACTAGTTACGTTTTTATTTTTATTTTTATTTTTTTTTGAGTTCTTTTAATTTTAGCTGTATTTTTTATACGTTAATATTAAATTATTATTTATAATACATATAAATTGCACAAATTTTAAATTTATTAAATTTTTTTTAGATTGGTGTGTTTGAGCACATTATTTTGAAAGAATGTATTTTGAAATAGTAGATTAATGAAGAATGTGTGGTTGAAAAAGAAGGAAACGTTATTGATGTGATGAAAAATATTATTTTATTGAAGAATGTGTGGTTGAAAATGAGTAGAAGAATGAGAATGAAAAATAATAATGTGGTTCAAACGTGTGCCAAATCTTTTAGACTCTCATGATGGAGAATGTGTGGTTGAAAAAGAAAGAAAAATTATTGATGTGATGAGAAATATTATTTTATTGAAGAATGCGTGGTTGAAAATGAGTAGAAGAATGAGAATGAAAATTTTAATGTGTGTCAAACAGGGGCTTATAACGAATTAAAAAAAAAACACGAGCCAGCTCGACTCGGGCCCGACTCGGCAAGCTAAGGCTCGAGCCTAAAGCTCGGGTCGGGCCTCATTTTTTTGGAGCAAAAGGCTCGAGTCCAAAAAAACTCGAACTTATTTTGTTCGAGCCGAGCCCGCGTTTTGAGTTTCGGCACGTGGCTCAGTTCGTTGACATAGCTACACGAAGCATGATTTCTGCATATTTGGACAAATCGTTAGCCACACGTGATTTCCTTTGATGGTGTAGAGTTGGTCGTGCGCACTCCAACGGTTAAGTCAGTTAAAGTAGTAGACATAAGTGTGGAGGTGCTCAGACTCGTGCCTCCAATATAATAAATGGGGGTCGATTTTGGAGAAATTACGATAATGACAGTTAGGATGGCAAAGTTGTAATTTGAGAGTTTAAACTTGTATTACCTTTGAAATAACACATTGTGTGAGCTTTTATAGTAAAATATGATGAATATTGATCATGTGATGAAAATATACGTGGCCTCATCTGCACGGTTGAGGTCCGTTGTCTGGCATCAATTAATCATAAATATTTAATGTTAATACCATTTTGTTGTCTATAATTTTGACAAGAGACTTAGACTCGACCTAATTAGCTGGATAAGATAACGATAACAATGAATTATCACATCAATCAATTATTATAAATTGTATAAAAA
>CAIGRN010129638.1:0-13732 GCA_903798345.1 Fraxinus anomala
ATATGAAAATGCTTACTAATTGATTATAAATTGTGTGAGAATGTTTGTTCATAATGTGTTAGGTGTTTTAAGGAGTTTTGTTATTCTATGTTTATGGCGGTACAGCCTTGTTATTTTTTTTTTTTTTTTTGGGAAAGTAAAATATTGAGTTTTGCCCGAGGAAGAGCAAAAGTTAATTGAGAAATTTGATTAGAATATAAAATGCTATATTTTGCGTCCCTTTATCTTATGCTTTTGTGATTAATTGATGCCTAAATGTACTCATTACTCTTATATTTTGATTTAGATTACAATTAGATGACTATGGTGGAATATAGAACAAACAAGCAAAAAAAGACTAAAGTGAAAGAAAATAAAAGCTCAGGGACCAAACTGTAAATATTCAAAAGATGACTCAAAAGGCGAAACGAAGATGTGAAAGATTTTAAGACCAATTAATAGAAGACATAAAGCATTAGAAGAAGAAAAAATAGAAAAGAAACCACGAATCGAGAAAATGAAGTTTGAGGGCTGAAACGCAATAATTGCATAGATATCAATGCTATGCGAATTAACACATATGCAGTCGCATACATGGTTTTAGATAAATGAAGCCTAAGTTTCAATTGAACTATGCAATCGCATGTATTTGTACGATGCGGTTGCATAGTACACTTCCAGTGCGCGAAATTTGGTTTTCGAATTTGACTCAAAACACTTATCGAAACAAATTTCAAAAAATTTTTTAAACCATAAAACCATCGAGAAAACTAGGACACACCGCCCCCATCCCTCCTCTCTTTTTTTGCTCTTAGAATTCTCATGAGTAGCTAAATCTTTTTACTTGATCGAAGGAAACTGAAGCATCGGAACCAATCCAACTGTGAGATCTAAATTATTTTCATTGTTTAATTCATGTTTAGTATTGAATGTTCTTCTACACTTATTTTCATAATTGTTGCGTTTAATTACTAGAAGGCCCACTCGTTTATTATTTGTTACAATCTATAGCTAAGTTAAATATCAAATCCGTAATTATTTGATCCCTTTAATTTATGAAGCAACTAGGATTTAATGATTTATTGCGTCAGAAATTTTTAAATCTTGGGAAGAATGTTTGACTAGAATAAATACAACAGCTTGTGCTGGTATTATTTAGCTTCATCGATCTCTCTAATTATTAAGATTATTACTAGATTAAATCTATAGCGCTTGTCTTGGGTTGTTTAGTAATTATGGTTAATTAGATCGCTTGTTTTCTAATTAACTAAAATTAAGTAGAGAGAAAAATAATTCCAATGGTGAATATTCAAAGTATGAATTAATATATATTTGCATCTTTGATCATTAGAGAAATTCCGATGGTGGATGTGGATTGAGACCAAAGATAATTTTTTTATTGCCTTCAATATTTTAATTTAAGTTGTTCATTAATTAATTTCTTTAAAATAGTTTGTGCATAATCAAACTCAATCCTTATTTACATAGCATAAAATTAGACTAATCACTCTTTGTGGGATCGATTCTTACNTAGAGAAATTCCGATGGTGGATGTGGATTGAGACCAAAGATAATTTTTTTATTGCCTTCAATATTTTAATTTAAGTTGTTCATTAATTAATTTCTTTAAAATAGTTTGTGCATAATCAAACTCAATCCTTATTTACATAGCATAAAATTAGACTAATCACTCTTTGTGGGATCGATTCTTACTTCCACTACTACATTTATTTTTTTGAGGTAAATGTTTTATTTTTGGTGCTTGCGATTGTACATCAAATTTTGACGCCGTTGTCGAAGAGTGATTTAGTTTATTTTTGTGCTTCTTATTTGTTATTTCATTAAAAAAAAGAATATATATATATATATATATATATATATATATATATATATATATATATATATATACACAACAATAACAACAATTTCTTTAGGTTTCGATAACTACATTTAATTTAGGATTTTTGTTAGTTTTATTATACTAGCTTTCTTTTTTTTTCCCTACGTGTTCTTTTTTTTTCATTTTTTTAGAGCTTTCGTGATTGTTTATGTCAGCAACTCGATCTTCTAATCAAGGTTATTTGCAGTACGATCCAGAAATAAAGAGAACTTTACGCAGATTAAAGAGTAGCACTTGCTGGAATTCTGAAGAGGAAGTCATGTCATGGCTGGGAATCGAACATTGAAAGAGCTTGCAGCTCCGAATCTGAATCAACAACCCTTATGCATAACTTTTCCTACTCTAGATGCTATTACTACATTTGAACTGAAATGTGGACTAATACATTTACTTTTCAAGGTCTCGCAGGTGAAAATCCTCATAAATACCTGAAGGAGTTTCATATGATTTGCACAAGTATGAAACCCACACGAGTTAGCTCGTCAACGCGATCCCTTTTCTTTATTGGCAGCCTCCAAGGCTGACGAAACGATCCTTTGTAAATTGTCAAAGTTCTCTACACGCTTCGTCAAAGGGTTTACCTCGACTTTGCGAGATGAACTTCCTTCTTCAATTCATCATTTTCTTTGGAAAGTGCCTCCATCTTCGACTCCGCCTCAGCTTGCTTTAACTTGGAGGATTCAATAGCCTCATAAACAGAAGACGTCTCGACCTTTGCTTTCTTTAGGGCCGCCTCTGCATTGTTGGCCCTTTGGAGATACTCTTTATTGAGACCCTGCAGTCGTCTCATCTCCATCTAGGCATTTAAAAAAGAAGCCCTCGGAGAGAGCCTGCAAGGCGAGCCCAGCCTCCACCATGTCAACTACATCACATATCTCGGCATACGATGAGTATTTATTAGTCCAGTACTTGTGTTGAATCCTCACAGCCCCCTAGACCTCAACAGGAAGCATCTTAATTACCATGGAGGTTATCTCATCAGACCTGCCACCTAAAAAGTTTTGAGCATTCCCTTCAGAAGGGGCATTCCTGGCCTCCCGCCCCGCCTCCACTTCACGAAGCTCGCCTCCTCTTCAACATTTTCCTCCGCATCGACAATTTTTATGGAGGAGATGGGCTACGCCTTTATGGGGCGACGAAGTGATTTTCCAAGAGTCGTATGTCGCTTCGGTGGAGGTGGTGGCTCGTTGTTTTTCGTCAAAACCAACCTTCTCTTTTAGGGCCTCTCCATCGAAGTCTCAGCTTCTTTCCCCATTTCTCCTTTCTTTTCTGGAGAAGGCGATGGGTTCGTCTTTGAGAGGCGAGCCAGCTCGTCACACTGGTTCTTGTAGGTTAAGGAAGTGGAGCTCAATGGTTTCTTGTTTATCGCCTCTTCCAAGCACCTCATGAACAACATGTCAGGCTTGACATATTCCTTCTTATCATACTGACCTACAAGTAAAAAGACAAATCGTTATGAGTTAGGTAGAAGAATGTTAACCCAGAAGAACGGCAAAAATGAATGATTATGAGCTAATCTACCTTTTGTAGCCATCAGTTGGTGAGTAACAAAAACGTTCCACTTCCCAAGTACGTTCTTAAAATACCTTCTTTCCGATGGTAGTTCGTAGATTGCTTTGATGATGACCCACTCGGATGGCTTGAACTCGAACCGATTAACTACAACTGCACAAATCAGAAACAAGAACTAAATAGAAGCATAAAGGAAATATTACTTCATCTAATGCTAGACTCACTATACTAGTGGTACTGAGTTGGCACGATTATCTCTGGGACCGCATCTCCCTCTATTGTCTGCCAGTGACCCCTAACCCAAAATCAGGACGATTTTTCAGTTCTTGATAGAGGTTGGAGTCCCCCAGATGAAGGAAGAATGCGAGCCCCATGGGTTCATGCAATGCCAACTCTTGCAATCACTTCCCCTACTCGAAGCTCTGGGTTGAAAAAGGGTCTGAAATACGTGTGGAGGCATATCCTCGCCAAGAGTAACTTCCTTCCAAAGAAGAAAAGCCCCTGCTAATTGGCTTCATGCATTTGGCACTAATTGGATTGGGGCTAAGTTATAGTGCCTAAGGATATACCTAAAAAATGGTACAGAGGCAATTTCATTCCCATACTCAAAATCGCCTCGCTCACAACTACGTACCACTCCCTAGGAAAACAAGCCCTCTCCTCTGGTGTCGGAGCAAACATCAAACAAGCCCTCTCCTCTGAGGTCGGAGCAAACATCTCGATATTGTCAGGGATCACATACATCTCCCTAAAGGTCTCCAATTCACTCTCCTTTATGTCAATCGTCCACAAGGAAGCCCCTCACCTAGCGCTGTAGTCTATGGGGCCTTCCTGCATCATCCATGCACTATAAGGGCTCTAAATGGCCTCTATAATCCTCTCAGTGGGAATTATGGGAGGTATACCCACCTAGGCACAAATTAGTGCCATATTTACCCCAAGAGACCCCTTGATGTATTCTTTCTCGAGGAGGAAGCCATTTTACGCGAACAAGATGGAAAGTCTAAAAATTCTTGGTACTTACAAAAGTTTCAGGCACTTGGAAATGAAGAAAACGAAGATGGTTGCTGGAAAAGAAAGCGGATAAGGTGCTTGAGAATTTCAGGTACTTGAGAATTTTAGGGAAGAAAACAGAGATGGTTTTTTTCAATTTTCGCCAAGTAAAAAACGAAGGAGAAAGTAAGGTTTGGACCTTTTATATATGAAGAGAGGTTGAAAGCCCACCGTTGGGTTTACTCCCACTACGATCTCAACCATACATCTGCATTTCAATCCAACACATTAAAACCAAAAGGCGCCTGTTTAAAATTCGAATCTAAAGCTCAGATGAAAGTCGTGATTTACACGCACCCTAGATTCAAGTGAATTTTGCCTACTGTGACAAACCATCATCATTGCACATTAAATGCGCACGTAATGTGAAACTTGGAACCGCTACACCACCCAGCTATTTTTTCCTTGGGAATTAACATTTTTTTCAAACCCAATGTGCTTCAACTACATCAAGGGGCCTCGCCTCGTATTATTTAGCCTTATCACAGATTTCTACGTCAAGGGGCTCGCCCTTTGCTCTAAGGGCCCTCTTATTATTCGTCCTAATCACAAGTTTCCAACCTCATTAAAGGGTTTCTTCCTTCGCAAGCTAAATCATCGCTTCATCATATTCAGCCTTACCGCTACCACTTCAACTTAAAACCATGTCTTTCTCCTTTTCAACTTGAATGTCTACGCATTATATAAGTAATCATACTTGAATTTCAGGGACTGTTGTTACGCCTCATTACACAAGGGCCCACGCGTAGTCTCAATCATCCTTCATGGCAAACGGTCTGACGGTCCTGCTCCCTATACACCTACATGAGGCGAAGTTAAATCGACCCTCAAGTGCAGACGACCCACTTTTCCTCACAAAGCAAAACTGGACCGACCCTATTACATGCAGACCCCATGGGAAAAGCCGGTCCGGGGCGAGGCAGTGAGAAGATCTTAAACAAATATTGTATTATGTGATTGACAAGACAAGTCACTGTCATCGCCGACGCCTCAAACATATTTGGTCAAGTCCAAAGCCGCATTTATAGCTGTGATTGATTGATGTCTATGACAAGAGAGGTCAGTCATTTAGATGAGGCCACATGCATTGCCATCTAACGGCCCTTATCCGTCATACCCAAGTATAAAAGCTCACACTTAGTGTCATTCAAAAGTAATGCAAGTTTAAACTCTTAAAGCTATAATCTTGCTACAATACACACTACTTATTTTACTCCAAAGCCAACCCATTTTTATATCGGAAGCTCACGTTTAAAGCTCTCCCACACTCATTTAACAATTTTCGCCAATTGATTGGACCGTTGGAGGGCGTGCGGCCAACTCCACCCCCTCCGAAGAATGCCTCGTGTGACTAACGATTTGTCCAAGTGTGCAGAAATCTAGCTTGCGTGGACATGAGAAGCCTTGGGATTTGTTGGCCACATCATTGGTACATTTTTTGGAGTCAACACTTTCAATTAGAAAGTTCCTAAAATTGACAATAAGTATGGTAGAAATTAGCACGGCAATTCCGATCTTAAGAGAGTTTACCAACCGAAATTAGATTGCATGTTAACTGAGGAACATATAAAACAGAATCCAATTTCAGATCTTTATTAATAGAAACTATTCCAATCCCAACAACAGGGCCTAACGAACCATCTGCTATTTTCACTTTAAGACTACTTGGGTGTAAAGTAACAAGTCTCAAATAAATTATATCCTGTCATATGATCAGTAGCCCCTGAATCAATGATCAAGGACTGTTTTCTCTAGTGTGAAATGGTGAGAGCTGCAGAATGAATACCTTTCTGGGCTAAGAATGAAGAAGGATTATTGTTACCATTGATCATCTTGTAGAGACTGTTAATCTGATCTTTCAAGTCAGAGATCTGACCCGAGTCTCCATCAGTTCCAAGGTTGTGACAGCCAACCAGATTTGCTCATCGATCTGTATACTTTGGTTGAGACTCTCGATTGTTTGTAAATTCTGCGTCCTTTGATCTCCCTGGTTTTCCATGAAATTGCCAGCAATTTTCCCTTATTGCAGCAGTCACCTCAAACTTTGTCTCTTTTCTTTATGAACCGGTTGGTTTTTTTATTGTTTCCAGGCACTCTGGTAAAGAACGCTCCTGCTTCCCCCCTTTTCCTCTGTTTTTTCATTGAATTCAGGTCCTTTGGACATCAAAGCAGATCCATCATAATCACCGGTCTTCATGGTTCCAAGCATTACACGTCTCCTGCATTCTTCCCGGTGAACCTCTGAACACGTCTCGGATTGACAGTAAGGGCTTGGTGCTAACAAGTCATCCTCGAACCTCATCTAGTTCTTTTATCAAGCCAGCTAGGAAGTCATATATCCGTTCTTTTTCCACCTAACGTCGATACTTCTTGCTGTCATCTCCACACTTCCAGTTGATGTCATAGTGCAAAGTCTTAACTCTTGCCAGATTTTAGTCAAAGAGTTATAATACTGAGTGACATTTTGATCACCCTACTTCAACTCTCTCAGCTTGCACCTCAACTCAAATACTTGAGCTTCATTTTCCAGATTTGAGCGTGTATCACAGATGGCATCCCACATCTCTTGGGCCTTCTTGTAGTATAGAAACGTTTGTCCTATATCATCAGTCATAGAATTAATTAGCTAAGCCATCACCATTGAGTTTTCTGCCTGCCAAACCTTCCACTGTGCAGTTTTTCTCTGGTTCTTGAATTTCACCATTGATATACCCAATTTTACCCCTGCCTGTAATCACAATACAAACAGACTGTGACCAAGGGATGAAATTTGGGCCAGTCAGTTTATGAACTGTGATCTGGAGAGCACTATCGAGCCACAAATCTGCTGCATTGTTCCACTAACAGATGCAGATTTATCACTGGGATTCTCCACCTTTTTGCCATCTTCAGCAGTCGCCATTTAAGTCTCTCTCACTCATGTTTAACTAATCTAAAATATTTCTCCCTGCTCTGAAACCATTTTGATAATAAAGATATGGAAAAATATTATTCATTCTACTATGTTCTGAATTGATCATGTACATCTATTTATAATATATACATTGCCCAACTACTTGCAACTGTTAGCTATAAACTAGGATCTAACATCAACAGAAAAACATAGAATACAACATATTAATATTTACACTTTTATCTAACAATATCTTAATAAGTAGCATGAGAATAATAACTGTGAGATAGAACAAAGTCAATCATATAGCTAATTTGTAGGAGATTCAAATAATCTTGACTTATCAACATAAGTGCTGATATATAACGGTTTTGAATGATCTTTATGTGATGTCCATTCCAAATATCCCGAATCTCTGTATAAAATGATAAAATAAAAAGGTCGTCGATGCAGTTTACATTTATATGTCAATGCATGTGCGCTTATTTATCTGGACAAATGACCCTATAAAAAGGGGTAGTGGGGGGCACATTTCTAGGTGCTCACAGCAACACTGCCTTTGATCATGTTAGGGGCTGCTAGAGTTGCCAGGGAGACATCAAGAATAGTTTCCATGTTTATTCTGAAAATATACTTTATGCAAGATCAATAATGGTTTTCAGAGCTGTACGCATCCATCGTGCCTCTTGATATGATCTGTTGGAAATTATAGAATAAAAGTAAATGAGACAAAATACAGAGAAGAACATAGAATTTGTATAAATATTCTGCCTATTTAATTCCAAAGAGAAAGTATATGCCTATGGGGTCCGAAACATTCAAAATACAAACTTTAATGTATTCCTACCATAATATGTCATATATAAAAGAAAAGGAAAGTATATTAAATCTTCTAAATAAGAAAAGAAATAACCCAAATTGCCTCAAAAAATCAGATTTCCAACATAATCAAAATTAAAAAGAATGATCTGTATTTATCTTGTGTAACTGTAGATTCCAACCAGAAATTTCCAATCAAAAGCGTGAATATGTGAAGATGCAGACTTTAATTACTCCTTCCAACCTTGAACAAAATCCATTTCTAAGCCTTATCAATGTTATCATTATCCTTGTTGGAATTCCAAGAGTGATCCATTTATTCCATCCAACCTAGAGTTCTTAATAATACAAATTGGCATTTAATGAATCAAGGCTTTTATGCTCTAACAGCTGGAAACAAAATTGTGTAAGACTATGTTTAATTTGACACATTAATGATATTCCTTAAACAAGAGGAATATAAGATGACATATCACCAATTCATAAGTCATCATATGCTAAACTACATCCATTACGTTAAACAAGGTTCCAACTCATTACCGGGAGGGGCAAAGCAAAACATTGATGAATTTTATTCTTCTCGCATCTTCATTGTGTTAAGACATTTATGTACATTTTGTTATATTAAACAAATTAAATCATTTCTAATTTTATTAATCAGATTCATATAGCAGATTTTAAAATGGGGATTAAATGATAAACAACATTCAAATGCCACCCTCTCTGGTTTCTCCTCTCACAAAAAGGATTAAAAGGCAAAGTCTACGTATTTGAATGCCCCATTTTGATGGTTCGAATTATTCTTGAGAGATTGAATAATTAGGATTCTTTTATTAGAGGCTCGGAATAGATAGAGAAACGTCATTCTTAGAAACCTTAGGTCCTTCGATCTTTTGGCATATATCAAACTCACCATTGGTACAAATTATACCAAATGCAAAATTTTATTCTCATTAAGTCGACCAAATTAAATAAGACCTTTTCCTCTTCAACTTTCAAAATTTTCAGGCATTGTTGAAATTCTACATATCTTATGGAACATGTTTAAAACCACACTTCCATATCTTATGGAACATGTTTAACAATTTTTTGGAAATCTCAGTATATCCACGAGCTATCATATTTGCATCAGAATCTAGGCTAATAACCAAACGCTATTTGACTATAATTTATGTTGGGTGACAAAGGCATATATGGGACAGGAGCAAAGCTTAAACAGTTTACTAGACCCATAATTACATAGAAAACAAAGATAAAAGGTCATATCCCCAACCTTCCATTTACCTAATTTAATTTTTTTATATATAAAAGCATAGCATCCCCAGGGTCCAACCCGTTTAAGAGAAGAATCAATCGTAATTGCCTCAACTCTTGTCAACTCTTCGCATGTTTAACCAACTTAAGTTCACCTAACACATCCCTCAAATTAACGCATTGAGAAGAGGGAAGCACAAAACATATCAGTGTCTGCTGATAATATACATTATCCTCTGAAGTCCAAAGGCTAACTAGAGGTTGAATATTCTCCACAGCAGTAAATAATAACAGAAGTTTTTCCCCCACCCCTCTGATCCCCAAGTTAAGTATAGAAGAAAATTCCCCCATAAGACTGACAAAATAATATCTATCAAACTTCTAAATGTATATTATATTATAAAAAGAACAGAAGATCCTTCTTGTATGATTAGGAATAGGAGTTATTTACTGTTTAATTCATCATCATAGAATTAAGCCCGTGTTTAACAACCATTATTTCAAAACTCTTTAATTCTCATACTCATTTTCAACCACACATTTACACTAAAATATTTTGCACGTAAATCCAAAAAATTTCCTTACTTTTTAACTAGACATTCTATAAAAAAATCACTATTCAAAACTCCATTTTCTCAAAATAATGGCCGGGCTAAGCTTCCTTTTCAAGAAAGAAATGAATGTAAAACTAAAAGGAAAAATGGCAAAAACAACAACAATAATAAACATAAAAGCACTTCCATGGAACAATGCATCCATTTGTATCTCGGCAATAAAAGCAACTTACACAATGTAGTAACCAATAAATATGAAGGTATGGAGCAAAAATGGGGGAAATAATCACACAGATCATATGATAAACCAAAATGAAAACCCATAAACAGTCACTAGAGAGTTGTAGTATATGCAAAGAAGCCAAAATGGCAATATTTTACAAATAGATGCAATAAAGACACCTAAAGGCTATGAGATGAGATGCTTACACGCTTTGTTCTTTGCACCTTGTTTTTTTGAGTCTGGGGCAATGTGTGCACAAATATACAACCCACTTCCAACAATAAAAGAAGGATGAATGGCACAGAAATAACTCAGAATTAAGTTAGATTGGGTTCACCGAGACGAATAATATCTATACAATCCCCCCACGCTAGAACCCCCCCATCACCACGATCTGCACTCGGGTCCAATCCACAAGGAGTGTCAAACCACTTTGGATTTTCAGCATAGAAGCCATCTACCTGCATACTCCCAAGACCTAAATCTGGATCTATAGTTTCATGACTTTAAGAGTTTGTTCAGCTTGGAATCACTGCAGCCAACAATACCCTTCTCGTCAAACACACCACATTTCAACCACTTCTCTTCCTTGCAAGCTTTCACCAAGCACATTCTTCTCGTTCTTATACTGTGCCATCTGATCCCAAGAAGTAAACTCCCCTAGAGGCATCCCAAAGCTGTCCTCATAATCTTCAAGAACATTTGCATCTTTGCCATCCCCATAGATGGTCGGTTGATGGGCATCACCGCAATCTGGCAAGTCATGCTCTACCACCAAGGCATCACCTAGATGTTGCTTCTTTGACAGCAACCCAGCAGATTTTGAGTTATCATTCCACCATGCCTGAGAGTTCATGCACCAAAGAACCCAACAATTGGGGCAGGGTTCTCCTTATTTGCACTTCAAGAATCCCTAGCTCTTTCCTTAGTTCCTGTACACGCTGCAAAGTAAATGCTGTAGATCCCTGGAATCATTTCCCAGGAACCCATAATCCTTGTTTTCCCCTTCTTCTGCCACCCCGTACACAGTCTCATGATCCATAAAAACACCACCTTTATGCCCTAACATTCGATGCATAATCCTCGCATTCCCATCCAATGGCCCAGGCTCGTGCCCTGAATGCACTGCATGCAGCTTAAAAACAGCTGTCCCCTCATCCTCGTAGACAAATGTCTTATCCCTTTCATTATAATTGGATATAGGAACTATTGCTCATATACGAAAACCACACCCACAATGCTTGGAAACATAGGGATCTCTTTTCATAATCCGCGATTTCTTCGATGATGCAGGCTCACCAGCTCTATGACATGCGAAATCCTTAACCTCAGCCATAAATGGCGTGTACCTAATATATTTCTGTCGTATGCACAACACCACCTTATGCTTCACAGCCAACTATCGCAACTTAACAGGCACTTCCTTAGCAGGAACATCAAAAGACTCAGTATATTCAAACTTTCGCCGATGAGTCATTTGCACACAATAGGCAGGCTGAGACACACGTCCTAATATAACTTTCAGGAATCCAATAAAATTTCGCACCCACAGTCCAGACCTCTTTTATTCTCTCTATTGTTTCTCTAATCTCTAAGAGCATTTCTAAGAGACTTTTTAAACATGAAATGCTCTCTATTTTAAAGAGCCAACATTTAAAATCATGCTCCAAAGTGTCAAACTCATTCTCTATAATTAAATACATTCAAATGTTTCAATTATCAATATATGAAAATAATAAAATAATCTAAAGAAAAGCTAGTTTAAATAAAATATAAACAAAATTAATAAATATTTTTTGGAAGTACTAAAATTAAGTGTTAAATATAAAGAGGTTGTTGGAAGGCTTCAAAATTTTAAATCACTCCAAATAATAGAATATCCTCTTTAAAAATATAAATTCTATTGAAAATGCCGTAATTGTTTTAAATCCTCTACACCACGAAATGACATGACCATACCCTGCCATTGATCAACATGGGAAACAAGTTGATTCAGATTATTCTTGAAGCAGAGAAAGCGGCTATTACCAGTAATGGACACAGCCGAGGCCAGGTGAGCCATATTGACGGTGAGCTTGTCCTGGATACGCTTCCACGCAGTCAAAGTAGGCAGTATCCTCGTTCCGGTCCTTCCACACTGATCGCCAGCTGGCCAGCAGGTCATCAGGAGTCACCGCCCGGATCTCGTCCGGCGTAGCAACCCGGCCTTCAGTCAAGCACTGGATCATCAGAGATCGGATTCCTTATTGAAAGTGTAGAGCTGAGACGATATGTAAGGTTCAGCGCTAATGTGCAGCTTCGGGTGATTAATTGCCCTCTTATTGCTCCTAACAACACTAATTACAGCAAAATCCAGTAAATTAGGGTTTGGAGGCGGATCACAGATTAGGGGGGATTCGGCATCGTATGAAGTGCTGCTGACGTCTTCTTCGTCGTCCAGAAAGAGGTCGACTCCGGGGAGAGAGAAAGCGTCGTCTTCAGTGGACGGCTGAGATTGAGGATCCAAGAATTGTTCATGGTGGGGCGGCGGTGGACCCATTTCGCTAAACACATCCTCTTCAGTTTTGCTTGGATAGTTGGATTCATGGCAAAACCCAATAAGCAAAAACTGCATAAAAAATAATAATAAAAAAAAAAAAAAAAAACTCCTGCGCAGAATTTTTCTCAGTTCTTGTCAATGGAAGAAGCTGAAGCTTTCTAGGCTGGGGCTTCTGACTTCTTCTAACATGAATACAGCTCCGATCTCTTTCTCCCTCTATCTGAATTCACACAACATGCTCTATCTCCCTAAATGTAAAGATGTAGAGATGCTCTTTCGGAATAATGTATATTTCATTGGATTTTTTCACTCATGTCAAGCATCCAGCAAGGGATAATTTTGAATGCTTGAATGCATTCTTACTTATCTTTCAATTGGCAAGGAACTTTTCTTTCATTTTAAATTGTTGAATCATTTTGCTCGTTCGAATTCAAAATTAATTGTTTGACGTGATGTTGAAGTAGTCATTGTCGGTCTATTTTCTGATAAGATAGCTTTTATCCCTTGTTTCGATTCTTTTAAAGTAAAAATAATAATAAAAATAAAAAATTATTTCTCATACTTGTGTTTGAATCTCTTTTTCATGATAATAGAAATTTTAGAAAATTTATATGAAAAATGTGTGGTTGAAATAAAGAAAGAAAAAAAAATAGAATGAGAATGAGATTGAAAAAAAATAGGTGTCAAATGTAGACTCATTTTCAATTTTTTATTCACATAACAAAATATTCTACACATAAATTCAAAAAATTTCTCCACTTTTAGCCTCTATTTGAGTTCCAAATTTTTTTTTTTTTTTTTTGAAAAATGTGTTTTTAATTAGTATTTTTTTGAAAAATGTATATTTAAAAAATTTCGATTATATGTAAAATTATTATATTGGAGAATTTGTGATTGAATATTGTTGACATACAAAAAGTGTAGCCCAAATTAAATATTCCAATGAATGAAGCCCAATTTGGGAAGTTCAGGACAAATGCCCCAATAGGACCATTGATAAATGCAA
>CAIGRN010129640.1:0-10821 GCA_903798345.1 Fraxinus anomala
AGAGTAGGCCAAATTTGCTATCTTATTTTTGACTTGATTAATTCCCAATTGTGAATATTCGGTTTTCATACTCTAGTCTATTACTGTCTAACCATATCAACCATTGTAGCATATTCCTTGTAAGTTCATCTTCACAAAGTATTTTCCATTCTTCTTGCGTCAGCTTCTGTTTGAAATAATTCTCTAAGCTTGCTTCCCAATAAAGGAAGTCTTCTGTGTACATTCTTCCATGGAAATGTGAAACTCCAATTTGGATCCTTTGAATTGATATCATGAGTTCTTGAATCTTCTATCTACAGTACAGGATTATGGAATGGGTCAACTTTCTCCTCAAAATGTAATGCTCATCCTCCTGTTGATAGGTCCACTGTGTTGCAGTTTCCTTTTGGTACTTTGAGCTTTTACACAGTCTCTATAGAAATATTCAATCTTTGCAGAAGTTGCTCTATTCTCCTTTCCATCTTTTGAGGAACTAATGGCTGTTCCAATTTGTACCAAGGCACTTTAGCTCTTTGAGACAAGGTGCAAATCTCAACACAAACCAATGGAATAGTTTAATAAAATGTAAGAACATTTATACTAAAAATATAAACTAACTTGAAAATCTGCAATAAAACAATTTAACAAAATCTGAAGTCAAACTTGCAAACAAATGTAAAATAGATGTATAAAGTAGAACATAGTAAACCTTCAAATTAGTAGAACATAGTTGCTTTTCATTTTTTTCTCATTATCCACTTACAATGGTGTTTCTTCTTGTCTTTATATAAGGAAAAATAACAAACACAGACACAAAAAAATATGAAAGGAAGGAAACATTGAAATTACGTGTCTTGTCACGGTGAGGACGATAAGTTGTAATTTCACTTGGTAGACGGGATTATTGTTGGGATTCTCTTCAAAATATGCCACTAGATAATCGAAGAATATTGGTCGAAGGATTTGGAAAAAAATTTACTCTTGTTCATGCATCGTATACCTACATTATAATGAATGTGGAGAATTTTTTTTTTATGGTAGTACTGGAAACATTGTAGTTTATAGCTAATTTACAACCATTATCAGACTTATCAATTACTAATTACTTAATATGACTGTAATTTTTATCCTCAAGTCTTGTGATTTTCAAAGATATTTTTTTTTTAATCAAAATTTCGTGTTCTTGGCTCACCAAGTACATCAAGTATCTTTCTCCCGTGGTCTGCATCCTGACTTGGACACTGGCACAGGTTATCAATTTGACTATGTTTTTGACTGGACTGTATTGAAGTATCCTCAGATTGGTGCCAGTTCTAGAGCACGAGTAAGTGCTTGTGTAATTATCTGTTTGCTTCATCTTCTTTGATATATGATTTACTAATTCATGGCTTTGCTTCCAGAATCCCAGTGGGAGTGCAGGGTTAAATGCTGGACCTTCTGGTGAAAGACCGGGGAGAACATCAGGTGAAATACCACCGGGAACTTAAGAGTACCTTTTGACTTGTGAAATTATAATGCAAGACTATAGTGCGTATGGACTTTCACCCTGTTGTAATACTGCTTTTTCTCTGCTTTTGCAGAATTCCAATTTCTGAGCTGATTGCAATGATGCCTTAATTAACATATTCAGTTTCCCCTGGAAATTCCAATATGACTGATTAATTGACTTTTTTGATTTCCTTGTTCTCAGTGGGGCGAGATATTCGAGATAGATTCTCAGGTGCCGTTGAGGCTTTTTCCAGAAGACATACTTCAGGTTCAGGTCACAGACATAGGACATCAGAAGATGTACCTTCATCAAAGGATGTGGTATTTGTTCTTCCTCCTTTCCCATTAGAAACTAGGAGTTGCTCTAATTGTACTTGTGGTTCTCTCTTATCACCCCCTTCACCCTCCCTCACCCCCCCACCCCACCCAACAAACTCCCACTACCCAGTACCCTCTCTGTGTCTTAGTTTATTTTTCCTTTCTTTCGAGTGGGACTATGTGCAGAGTGGTTTGAATTGGAGGTTGTAGAGTAAAATTTGCTTATGCTTCTCTACCTGGAAGATAAGATGTAAGATATTTCTTCTTGTTTTCGTCAGACCTAGAATTTAAGATTGGGAAATAATTGTGTTTGAAGTTGTTCTTGTGGGATAGGAAATAACTCAAGATAATCATGTCGTCTGTTACGCTTGTACTTTGTGCTTGACATTTCATTTTCTTTTGTAGCATTCGGACCTTCATGCAAGCTATTTGAGAACTATGTCGTTCTCATGTTATTTTACTTAATACATTTTTATGGTTCCTTGTATGTAGCAACCGGATTCGGAAAGAGGTGGAACATCTCGAAATGGCAGCTCTTCTAAAAGAGCTGCCATTTTAAGCAGCAGACCAAGCTCGTCTGGTGAACCCACTGATGGCCGATCAAGCAGATTGGTATCAAGCAGTGGCCGTTTGTCTACCACAAAAAGAATTGGGATCGAACCCAAACCATCATCCTTCTCTCGTGGTGCAGTGACCAAAGGTACTCGTAATGACCCTCTTCGAAGCTTCGAATTCCTCACAATCAGGAAGTAAATGAACCAGTTCTTGTAAAAATGTGGACTAACGCCTTCTATTCAAGGAAATCTCTGCATCATCAAATTTGTGTAAATGGAAAAATGTGTCTTACACAACAATTAATGCTCATCTATGGTCACGTTTTTGTTTAGAGTTGTTGCCTTCGTACCGCATGCTGTAATCGTCCATGAAAAGTTCGAGTTTTATGTGTCGGGAATATATGCATCGATGGATGTACATGACAAGTGCAATATTTGTGTTCCGTTAAATTTCCTTGAAAGTTGCTTACTTTTTTCAGATCTTTAATATAAAGAAATTTTTATATTCTAAATCTTTTATTCGCTATTTGGATCTTGATTTGATGAAAACAAATTTTTGATCTCCACACCATTGAATAAAAGGCATTTTCGTAATCCAATATTTATGATTGGACAACATAATCTGATAAGATTTTAATTTATTTTCTTGCTCAATGCTGTTTGGAATTGTACCCAACCACAAGGGTATAGGATTTGCTTTAATCATAGGTCCATTGCTCTAACAATGGTCTTCCAAGTTCAGCTTTCGCACATTGTCCAAGATTCTCCATTGATGTCACCTCGGGAGTCTGCCTATGTCTCGATCCCAGCCTATGTTTCAATCCCAGCATGACTGATCATCCAAATAAGCTCTTTCTATACTCTATAGGAAGCTAGTAAATCTCATCCTTCTTGCATACATCTCTGGTTGGACGATTCTTCTAAATTCCAACAAATATATTATCAAATTGCATAAGAGAAATGATATTTTTGCAATATATGCTCGACATCTAGTACTTTTACTCGACCAGGATCAAGATTAAACATTTTAAACATCGGTGCATTCTAAAATTTTATCAGTTTAAGCGAGAATAATAGATTCTGTCATTCTAAAATGTAAAACTCACGAAAGAAGTGATACAATTGAAAGTGTACAAAAAAAAGTGTTAAAACAGCACTTGCAATTTTCCCAAGTACGAACAGATAACCGTAAATGAGCAGAAACATAAGCATTGAAGATTAATAAGAACTTGATAGATGTCGATCACAATACGATCTTCCTAACACATCTGAAAAGAAAAAGGAAGGAACAATACGAGGTTGATGACCAATTGAGTATGTTAATGGAACTATGCACAAAAAGGGTGTATCTTGGGGAAATTCAAACTGCATGGAGCAGCAGCAATGGTCGACTCAGAAAGGACAATATTGACAATTCAGATTGCATGCAGCTCAAGGATTTCTGAGGGCAGCCAACCTCTTCTCCAGTTCGTCAATGCCCGAACTACAAGGAGCAAAATATATAAGAGAAAATGGCTTACATGATCAACGAAACTAGATGATACTGTAGAATATGTAAATTTTGACAATACAATTGTTGCGACTGGAAAGCAGATATACAAAATATATAAAAGAAAACACGGCTCCCACAAGATGATGAAAATCGTGCATCTTAAAGTTAATTCTAGGATTATAATCAATAGACACTTGAAAAATAAAGCATTACACTTCTACTGCAGAAAATGTGAATAAGAGGAAAATCAGATAGTGGACAACAGAAAGATGCATACCCAAAACTTTGGTAGTAAACATTGTAGTAAAGAAAAGCTAAGTTTGCTTTAATTAATTCAAGAAACAACACATTATAGCTGCTTTTACATTTTCGTCACTTTAATAAACCGACCTTAGAACTAGAGACATTTCAAAACCAATCGAGTTATCGACCATTAATTCTTCGGTTTCCAAAAAAACTAAACATGTGTGTGTTTGGTCTGTTTGTGTATGATTGTGCGAGAGACAGAGAATACATAGGAAATGGGGAAAGTGTCAGCGTAGCACCATTTCATTATTTGTGCATTTTTGTCCGCCATAAGAAAGGGTGTCAAAATGTGCCGTGCCGCCCGATTCGGAACTGAGCTGTGCCGTACGGAACCAGCTTTAGGGGCCATTGACCTGCATGGCCCTGCCCAGCACAATTCATGCCAGTTTACATCTCTAGACACCGCCAGTGCAAGGATAATAAGATCATTTACCAAAACTCAGTTTAAGCTATTGGTTTATTCTCACTTAAGACATCAGTACTTAACGTGAACGCCTCTAACTACAGTTGATGTAAGAGATGGTGCCATGAATTGCAAAAACTATACCTTCCAACATCCTCAGTGTTCTTCCCAGCAATTTTTCCTTTGGGAGCGGTTGACAACTGTCAAGAACCCGAAAGGGAATGCTAAATTAAATATAAGACATGAAACTTCTCACTGTGTCAAAGTAGAAGTTTCGAAAAAAAACTAACCTGTGAGGCAATATCCACGCCAATTTCATCCAGCACCTGGAAACATCAGTTAAGCATAAACAAGTGAAATGTACTGCAAGGGAAAATGCCTGACACTTGACAATAAATACTTCTATTCTCAAATAATCTACATTCTTCGTAAAAATATAATTGTGGTCACTGGTCAGTTTTCAATTACCCTACACTACAGTGATCTGCATTGAAAATTTGATCCAGGTAGAAACCCATACTGAGACAAACTCAACACGGCACCAGGCACGTATATCTTTGGTTCCTATTTCCTAATGATCCTTCTAGGTTTAACATGAAGATCAAATATAATATTTTGTAACTGCAGGAAATTCAGAGTTCAGTGATGATGATGATGACACAGAGCAAAGTAACGTTATGGACTTCTTGATTTTGATTATCTTATGATCTTGAGACACCAAAATAAAAAAATAAATAAATAAATAAAATAAAATAAAATAATAATAATAAAAATAATAAAAATTTGTAACTGTAGAAAATTCAGAGTTCAGTGATGATGATGACACAGAGCAAAGTAACATTATGGACTTCTTGATTTTGTTTATCTTATGATCTTGAGACACCAAAATAAACAATCATGATAATAATAAAATAAAAAAGATACGTGTATTGTTTTTTTTTTCCTTTATTGAAATTATGGCTTCTGAAAAGTAGTCAATGTGAACTCAATCCAGGAAAGAAATTCAAATTACGACCAACTCCCATTTAAATCAATAATTGGATTAACCAATTTTAGTGATTTGATTATCTAACAGGATTTGTACTCAACAAAACTTTAATTTCAGCATCTGGCCCGAAAAATTGTTTACCGGCAAGAATCATACCTGGTTTGTTAACTCTTCAGTTTCATCCTCAGCTTCATCATTATCCAAAGCATCATCTATGGCATCTGACATAATTTCCGTCTACGAGGAAAATATGTAAGCCAGATATTAACTCAAATATGAAAATAAGTGTAATATCTTTTGAAATACAATGCCAAATATGTACTTACTGTCATATCCATTTGTGCAGATTGCTTCTGAAATTCTTGAATCACCTTTGCCTGCTCTGCAGGTGCCATTTGCTGCAATAAAGTCCAATTAATAAGAATAAAAATCATGAATAGAAGAAGATGGAAAAATGTAATTACAATATGATGTTATCCTCAATACCATGATATGCTAATTACAAAACTAAATGACTCAAAATTTCATATCCCGTCGACCATTTAACTCAACATTTCAAGATAAGAATAAATACCAAGTATTCCCTCAACCGCTCAACATTAAATAAAAATGAAAGAGGAATCTTAAAATAACAAATATGATCTCAAAAACAAGTCATTTTGTCAGAAAAGATGGCAATTTCATGATCAAATAATAGATTTGTGCCTATTCAAAGAGAAACAACCTTCTCTAGGTGCTATGATGCTCGGACTTATATACGGATACGTATCAGTGTCGGATATTTTATTTTCTAAAATGCAGGATACGGGAATATGGCTAAAAATAGTCCAAATTTCAGATATGGATACGTGGTTATGCCTTTCAAACTTCAATTTTTTTTTTTTACTAACCCAAGATGTCATTTTAAAGAAATCAAAATCGATTGTTTACAAAGAAGGATTTATTTTACAATTAAAAATATCTAAGGGGATAGGACGAATAAATAGAATTTTGAAATTTGATTTTCAATTATGGGAAGTTAATTACTAAATGTTATAAAATAGAAAATGAGGGACTTGATTGCAATTTGTCCATTTTCATTTTATACAAACAGAAGGCAGAAACGGGAAAGAAGAAGAGGGGTAAAAAAAAGAAGGGAGAAAGGAAGAAGAAGACCCAGGTGGAAACCTAGCACTGACCCTCTCGGCTCCTCTTGGAGGCAACAGTAGGTGGAAAACCAACCGCCACCACCTCAACCTGAAGATTTGCATCAACCCAACTCTGGATCCCATAGTTGCTGCACATCGCCGTACCCGGTTCAAAAGCGTCGTGTCTGCCCCATATTCCATACCTGTACCTGCATCGTGTCTTCTCGGCACGGGCATGCAGACCGGAAAGGAGAGTTCGAGCATCACAGTCTAGGTGTCTATCCTAAGAAGAAATGACTTCTCTGTATTTAATCCAGACCCTTGGATCACTAATTAAATGATCCTACAGTCTAGATTAATAATCATTTCCATGTTAAATATTAACAAACTAATTTCCTCTTATATTATTTTGGAAATTATTGCAATAATTTTTATTATTAGTATTTCATGAAGCTAATATATGAAAACTGTAGATTTCGATTAAGAATGGTCGAACCTTATTCATGGCTGCCATAGCTTTGCTTGCACCTTTCATACCAACAGCAACAGAAGATTGGGCAGATATTGCCTGCAAACAAAATAAAAACAAAAATAAAAAGTATCAGTTAACTCCCACATACCGACATGAAATAAGACAACTGAAGTTACAAAAGATCCTATCCAATGTGATGATTTACCAATTTACCTGGGTGTGAGTCGCTATGCCTCTCATCTGAGCTCGACTACCTTGTAAGTTGGCTATTTGTTGTCGAAGCCTTACTAGTTGGCGTGCAAGAATTTTTGTGGCTGCCTGAAAAATGCAGAAACAATGAAAGATTAGCCACAGTAAACTAGAGTCTTCTAAAGCTGAAGAGAATCCAAGAAATATACATCATTCCCGGTTTTCGCAGTTCTCTTAATCTCAGCAACAAGTTTCTTTTCCTGCATTACAGATAATTCATTTTAGATCCTATTTTCATTAGTACAAGAAACATATAAAAAAAGGTTTGGAATACCTCTAATTGCAATGCATTGATTTCCCGCTCTATACCTATATCAAAACCCGAGACAATCATGTATTAGTTCTTCGAAATCTTAACCGTGGCAACAACAGATTATGACTAAAAAATAGAAATATGGCAAGGAAAGTTAATATTTAAGAATAGTTCACTTTTAACACTAATTTTGTAATTAACGGATGGTGAACATTCTTTTATTCTGGCTATGTATAACCTACTTTATTTCTAGAATGCATATAAACCAGAATCAACCTTAAATTGGGTTAAAATAAAACTGGTTTCGAGTTTGCCAGCAAATTGAATGATTAGAATATACAACAACGACAAACTAAGCCTTGTTCAAAATAAATTTGGGTATGATATATGAAACCTTTCACCGTTTTTCTATTCTTATTCTTTTCGTTGCTAGAAATACTTAGGAGATCAAAAGCAACTACCACATGCCAAGTTCATTTAGCTTATGTTTGGCCCCAATTTCTTCAAAAACTCATTTTCAACCACACATTTCATGAGACATACAACTTTTTAACCACATATTTTATCGATTTTTATCAAAATTTACTAAATATCTGATTTTTAACAAAATCAAACAGGAGCTTAATCTGCCCGTCTTCTAACTTGCTCTACAACGAGTTCACCACTGCAAACACCGACAAAAATTGGTTGTTAGGTTTTGTAAGTATGATTTACAGGATCAATTCTTAGATTAGAACTACATTGTATTCTTTGACATCTCTGAGGACTCCAAAACAACCGTTCAGGTATACTATTTCTACCCCGATTCCTCTTTTGAGTGATATGTTGTATTTATTCCTTCAAAGAAAAAAAAAACGGCGCAGACAGAGAAATTAATTGAACTGAAAAATCAAATGAATAATAATGAAAAAATAGAATCCTGAAATTAACAGAATACCTCTAGTAGCATTTGCCATTTCCCTCTTACTCTCCCGAAGCGCCTCTGTAATCAAAGAGCATAATTTTAACATCTCCGATCAAATTGATTAAAAACAAAATTGAAATTAAATTCAATGTTGTATAAAAGTCAACGCATAGAAGAATTCAATCAAAGAAAAAAGTAATTAAATTAAACTAATTAATTGAAAATAAAAGTAAATGAAAAGCAATTTTAAACAGCGAACAAACCTTTGGCAGTAGGTTTTTTGGAGAAGAAGTTCATTTTTGTTGGTCGAATTATGGAGCTATAAGACCCACGAATCGATTTGATGTTCTTCGAACAATGGAATGGTGGTCAGTATGTACATATAATCATGGATTGAGATTGTATTACTCCGTCTGCATATACATGTCCAAAATTTAACCGTCTAAGATAGGCACTTATGTTTCTACCTTTTGGTCGAGTGAGCCGTGTGGTATCAAGAATTTTAATTTCCCCCCTGAAGTTTGGTTAAATAACCTTTGCCTCCCCTGTACTTTATAAATGAAAAATTAGGTCTTTGCATAAGGGTGGCAACCAGGGGCTCTCAGGCTCAGGGGCAGGCCCGTAGGCCACCAGCGGTCAGTCTTCTAGACGAGCCGGGATCTAGGCAAAGCTCCAATTTTGTCCAACTGCATTGAGCCGAGCCCATGTGCCTAGGCCCATTAGCTCGACAAGCTGAGACATAGTGGCTTGTTTGGAAAGTCCACAAGTCGGGCATTGGGCCTGCTCGCCAAATTCAAGATTAAATTATGGAAAAATTATCCAAAACCTTACACACATATAAAGACTACGATTCATAAATAAAATGGATTAATTATGATTTCACATATATGGTAATTAAATTTTAGTAAATTAATTAATATAATAATAATAATATATCATTTTAATCTATTAAACATACCCACCCCATCCACCCCTACCGTGTTATTTCCTGTACCAGATAGAATACACACAGTATTGGGTGGGGTGGGATTTTTTGCCAATATTTTAATTACATGGTGCCCACCTCCATGTGAGTGAAATTTAAAATTCTGTATCAATTCTATTTTTTTTTCATGTACTCACGGCATTTTCCTTGATTTCCCTATTCTCTCTTCCCTCTCCCTTTTCTCTACCGACCCTACTCACCCTATATTTCGACGTCATTGCACCGATGATTCAGAACCACCGCGTGTAGGTGTAACTAGAAACACGCAGTGTGGCACCTCCGCGATTTCTCTCTATTCCCTCTTTCAGTCAGAAGACCAAGCATCGCTTATTGTCACCTTATAGCGACGCTCACCACTATGTGACTGTTGCACAGCTGCATTGTGAGTGCCGCATGTCGTCGCTAAGCGTGGCTGTGACATGCAAGCGAATGGGCACTGTTGATTTACTGTAGTGTGGTGAAAGGGCAAACGAAAGGCCAAAAGGGCACAAAGCAGCAGCGACGCGGTGTTCTGATGTTGGTGTGGTGTGGTGTGGCGTTGGTTGTGGTTTTTAGCAATCTGATGATCTTTCAAATTGTCATTGTGCGGCTCTCATCGCGATGATCTAATCTTCGTCGTCGCAGTTATAGTGTTTTCTTCTTCCTCCGATTTGTTGTTTAACCGGTGTTTTGATATTATTTTTATTGGTTATTGTTAGTTTTACGTAGGTGGTGGTGTTGGCGAGATGGATCAAGATAGGGGTCAAAGGGTTTGTGACTAACTATTTAGGTGTAACCAATTATGTGTTAATTGTCATCGATTGTAACTTCGTCACACAGTATTAGAGTTAGATTGACATGGTCACAGATAGTTACATTGAAGATGAAATTGGTTACGATTAGTCACAGATAACACTAGTTAGTGACTTGGTTACATACAGTTACAAAATAAATGGTCATAGACAATCACACTGGAGACAAATTTGATCACACATCTGATTTCAAATAATAAATCTGGTCACAAATCTAGGGTGGTTCCGTGGGGTGGGATGTAATCTCCAGAAAACATTTTAAATTTTTGAAGATTTTCTACAAACAGGATGGAGTGGAGTGGAGTGGAGTGGGGAAGGGGTGGTTCCATAGGGTGAGGTGGTGGGGGTTGTCCGACGGTGGGTGGGAGGTCTATGGGGGAGGGATGAGATATAATGTATGTCAATTGTATATATATTTAAACTATATTGTACAAAGAAAAAAAATATAATGGATATATATATATATATATATATATATATATATATATATATATATATGTGTTTGTGTGTGT
>CAIGRN010129655.1:0-14089 GCA_903798345.1 Fraxinus anomala
TACAATCCATGTAACATCTGGATTTTGTTGCAATTTTGTTTTCTTGTCAAAGATAGATTTTTGGCATTGGCTGCGAGGGTGATTGCAGTGGTGGATGGCCAGGAGGTAAGTAGTGGTGTTGGCGAGGATTTGTGGTGATTTTGTGACGTGGTATTTTGCAGGATGATTCCAGACCAGACCGAACCGAACATGTTCAGGGTGGTTCAGGCCAAATTGGAACCTATATTGTTAGGTTTTCGAATTGAACTTCAACCCAATGCGACCAGTGCCCACCTCTACGTGCAAGAAGTGCTTGAACTAGGTCAAAAATATCAAGAAGCCCTATGTTAGTTTAGAGATTGAAGAAGTAATGGAATTCCACACACTGCGTTCAACAAAGAACCCAAAAATAAACTACCATCTCTTTTGTGATCTAATTATCGAATTCAGTCATTGCTTCCATCTCTTAATAACATAGCTTGTTCATAAATTAACAAAAGATTGAAACATCTACCATCTTTGATCTTCTGATACTGCCAGTATTCAGATGCTGCAGGGACTAAAACAAAAAGATCTTATGAACCAGTAACACTCTTCAATGAATTTCTATAACCTCTCAATACAAAAGAGATAAAAAGAAAAGGTATTATTTTCAGTAAATAGAGAAGTGACGAAATTGAAAGTCGTGCAGCAATCAACTAACAGATAAGTGTGCATACGAGGTAAAAGGCAGGTTTAACAACAATAATTCATCAGTTTGCAGGATGGATGCAAATGGAGCCTCATAATATCTGAGTCGAATCAAATTGTGCTGCAAGCTTATAACTTTGCAGTGAAATCAATTTATACTCACCCATAATAAACAAGATTCGAACAGTTTTATAAAAAGAAAAAAAGTTCAGAACAGAAGTAACTCACATGAAACTGATAAGGATAAGGTAGTCTTTGACAGTCGAGAACAAAAAGCATCAACATTCCAGTCTCCAGTATGGATATTCCCAGAAAAGATGGGCTTATGATCCTCCCATACTTTACTAGACTTATCACATGTTTGTGTGATTTATAATAAATATAAAAAAAAAAGGGCAGCAAGCAATCACCAAAGGTAGAGGTAAGCTACTTCGGACCAATATCCTTGAGGGCATTAATCTGCTCCTCTCCCATTGCAGACATGACACTAACAACCAGGTCCTTCCCATCAGCAAATCCATCCTTGATCTGTATGTTGTTCAAAAAGATTATGAAAAATACAAAAAGGTTCGAAAAGTGACTAATAACGGACAAAGAGATCCCCTTTGCCTAGCCAACAATAAGATCATATTCAACTAACCTGAGTAAGCAGATTTTCATCGGTTGGAAGCCTCAGGTCATCCTTAGTGTTACCATTATCAGTCAGCAAGCTCACCTACACCATTTTGACAAGCACTATTAGATAATGCGACTAACGTCAACATAACAATTTGAACACAAAGGAAGCAAGCACATACAAATCCATCCTCGGAGATATCGATGAGCTGGTAGTCAGTGCGGTTAACATGAGGGACCTGTAGATCAAATATCTCAGTCAATCATCAGAATAAGCAGAAAAAAGAAAAGCAGTACATGCATAAAAGAGCAATGAGAAAAAAAAAAATTAGTATCCATACATCACAATTGTGGGAAGACGGGACAATGTCTTCGAGCTTCTTTCCATTAAAGATGTCGATTGCCACAAAGTGACACTTAGCATGACCATGCTTCCCAGTCTTGGAAGTTGAAACCTCAACAACCTATCACCAATAAGAGGTATCACAACAAATGATGCTGATCAAAACAAAGCTGTTTTGAATATAAAAAAATTTATGTATCTAGACTGTAAATTGTGAATTAATTAATTTACTCTCTCAAACAAAAGAATATCCCAAGTCGGATAAATAGCCTACAATAGTAACTGTCGGATCTAAGATTTCCAAAATGCAAGTATAATTCCACAAAACATAATGATCGATTTCCAGAAACAAGCAAAAGATAACAAATTTGAAAAATAATAATAATAATAATCATATAATTATAAAAATTAATTAGCTGGTAAAAACACACAGAAATCAAAATTTGCCGAATTTGCACAATCACAACCTATAATCAAACAGATCTAGAGGTAGAACAAATAGCCCTAGAAATACATATATGCTCCAGTACACATCAACAACACACGCAAAAAAAATAAAAATAAAATTAACTAGGTTATCATAGATGATAAACATTCTTAAAAACCCAGATCGAAATCGAATAAAAAATAACATATACATAAATACGAACCTTGCAGGGACGGCCTTTGATGACAATGTAACCGTTTTTACGGATGGTTCCGGCCTGCTGGGGGAAAGTCTTTGAAGCGCCGGCGTCGGCCTTCGACTCAAAGTGATGTTCCTCGTCTGACATATTCAATTTTCACAAGAATTTCCAGAGAGCGTAAAATTTGTAGAGAGAAGGGAGAGACGAAGAATGGTACGGTACGACTGGACTGCGTATTCATATATACACGATTGTGGGAGAGAGAGATGGTAGGGTTTTTTGCTTTTGAGGAAAATTGATTTTGGACCGTTAGATTGTGATCTAAGCGGTTTACGGATGAGATTGAGATTTTTTGGGGGGGGGCTTTGCTTTTTCAAGTTTGCGTTAAAACGACGCAGTGTCTGAGGGAATCTTAGAATTTCATATAGATCCGCCTAATATGCTTTTCTTTTCTTTTTATTTAATTGAATAATTGCATCCGAATCTTATCAGCAAAGTTTTAACTTTTAAACGAAAATATCCCTATTTTTAATTTTAAAAAAGGTCACATCTCCAAACATGAAGGATTTTTAGTGCAAAATGAATAAAATATTTTGCAAGCGTATTTATTTTGGGAGATTAATGGTTTCTTGAAAGAATTAAGCCCCCTTGTACACCAAGTTTGAACTTGGTGTGCATTTCCCTCACAATAGAGGGGGGGCCGCTCTATTGTGAGGGGGGGGTGTCATGCTTGAGTGTACATCAAGCATGGTTGTTCTTGAAAATCAATAGTTTAAGGTTTGAATTTAGCTCATGTTTGTTATTCATTTTATCAAATATTGTTTGTTACGGTAATAATCTCCACCGCATATTCATTCAATAAAATATTCTACACACGAATCAATAAAATTACTTTACTTTTCAACAACACATTCTCCAAAAATACTATTCAAAACTCTATTTCTTCTCCCAAAATGGGAGATAAACAAGCACTAATTTGAAATAACCAATCCATTTTGCTAATACTTTTCTATTTTGTTTTAAAATTGCTATGAACAAATTGTGTTCGTAAGAAATATTTTTCTTTATAGACTTTAAGAGATTTTGGGTTTTTTCTTCTGGTTCCTTCAATCATGAATAAAACGTGTTTGCAACATTTAGAGATTATTTGAACCCCATGTTTAGCCAAAAATGTTTGGAATAGTAATTTGATAGAAAATGTGTGGTTAAAAAATAAGAAATTTTTTTGAATTCGTATGTAACATATTTTATTAAAAATGTGTGATTGAAAATAAGAAAGAGAAAAATATGTCAAAATTAGTATGACAAAGCCCAATTCATTTTTATAACTTAAAAAATAAATAAATAAATTGAGCTCAACAAATATCAAATAAGATCAAATCACCCAAACTCTTGGATTATATGCTATTTTTAGAGTTTCGACATTTAAAAAAAAAATCAAAACAATATTTTCATAGAGTTTCAAACTATCTTCACTGAGTCCGAGTCTCATTCTTTTTTCTATCTTACGTAAGTTTTACTAGCAGTGATGATGTAGTGCACAACATTGAATTGTTGATGGCTGTGATGATGAGGAAGAGGAAGAGGAAGAGGTTGTCAATAATATCTTATTATCTACAAAAAGTAATATAAATTTTTGAGTTGAAATCAAAGAGCACGATGAAGATGATTTTGTACTGGAGGATACGAAAGATGACTTAGATAAATAAGAAGATATTAAATTGGAATTCGATAAAAAGTTAGATAAAATTTAGAATTTTTTTAATCAAATGATCGTGTGTCATCTAATTATGAAAAATGATTATAAAGTAATTATAGTGTTTATGATTTTGAGCAATAGTTTTTGTTGAAATTTTGAAGAGTAAGTATAAGGTTCAAGTAATTGTAGTGTTTATAATTTTGAACAATATATATTTATTTATTTTTTAAAATTTGAAGAATATGTATAAAATTCAAAGAACGCATTACTTTATTTATTTAATGGTTTATAATATTTAAAATTGGAAAGCGCATAATTACGTATATACTTTACATATGCTTGTAATGTTTGATAATTGATAGAAACATATCGCCACACATTACACATTTTAAAACTTGCTATATAGTACTATCATATTGAATGTAGAGAGTGGAATCTTATAGTCTTCCTTTGAATAAAGAGCCGGCATTGTTGAAACTAAAATTGTAGGTCGAAAGTGAAGTCTTGTGTGAGAATGTAGAGGGTGAGAGTTTATAATATTCCCCTGAATAAAGAGCCAATATTGTTGACAAAAATTGTATGTTGAAAGTGAAGTCTTGTGCTAGGGAAGGACAAGAAGAAAAGTTATCTATTTCATCATCAAACACGTGAAAGTCACGTGCAATTTTAACGTCTAACGCCTTCGAAGCCTAACTTGCTACAAATTTGGTACAGACAACTCTCGGAAAAGACGAACATAGATTGAATCCAACTTGTAACATTGCAAATAGGTTGAGGAATTCTGATGCAATTTTTTCTATATTATATATTAAACTTTTAAAATTAATTGTATCAATTTTGATATATAAATTATAAAGTTGTACTATGATTACTAACATTTGTTTAAATTGACATCAAAAGTAAATAATGGTCCTATCTCGTAAAGTTTTTCCTTCCAATTGTAATTGATTTTGTGATCATTGCAGTCGACTTTGTTGACAAATTATCTCACATACAGGGACCCACATTCCTTGTGTAACGGCTATTTTTTCACTATTAATTCACTTTTAATTAGCTCCAGACAGGCTCAATATATTGAACCGGACAATCTACATTAGAAGATATTCTTACCTTTTCAATAGGCTCATTGAGCTCTTGACTTGTCTCGAGTTTTATATGCCGTTTTGAACGAATAATTGAAGTATATCCTCGAAGGAAAAGTCAATGGGGTCCCAAAAAAGGCCATTTATATGGTTTCAAATTTAAAATGGACGTATCCAACTGCCGAACACAGAGAGGCGAGTTAGAGCCCCTGTTGTGCTAAACTTACAAAGGTAAGTGCTGTGCCCAGAAATACAAAATATACATGATTAATCTCCAAAAAACCCTAAAGTGCAAAAATAAAAATTGACAAAATACAAGATTTTTTTTGGGTCTAAGCTCTCGAGGTTCTATGACATCTTCAACACCTAATCCCTTTTTGAGCATTCTTTAAAATGGATAATGCTTGTTTGCTATATTATAGCCAAAACGACAACCAAGATTACAATCAGTTCACAAAATACAAAGATCAAACTGCAGAAAACTTAGAGGCTGTTCTTTTTCTCATTTCATCATAGTTTCTGTTTTCGATTTTTCAAAATAGTTTACTTATCTATTTTCAAAAACAAATTTCTAAAAACGAGTTTAAAATTTACAAAGAAAACCGAAAAAATCAAAAATATCATTTTGGGTATTTTCAGTTAACATATGAAACATTTTAAGCCTCATAAAATTCCAAAAGTCAATCGAACATCTAGCAATAAGCCATTGTCAATATCCAATCAAATGCACCCTCTCACAAAGTCACATTTAAGAAACATGGTTTTAGGCCAATTTTGGGAGCACACACTACACATGCACCAACCTCGACAATCTCCACACTTCTACAAAGCAGGGTGTATGTGCTGACATGTAGGCCTGGTCTATATACCAGCCCTGCCCCAACCCAAATGAAAGCTTAAAGTAAAAAAATAAATATGTATGTATAAGTTTAGCCTAAATTCTACTTTAGCCCAATTAACTTAATTTACTGCTCTAATCTAATGATAAATAGTCCAGATTTAGTTTAGGGAAAATTTAATAACTAAGAGATTAAGTATGACCTATTTCAAAACTAAGAAATAAGATTTTATTATTTCAAAAATCAGATATTAAGTAAATTTTATTTATGAAATAATTAATTAAATATATATTTTATTAATTAAATATATTATGGTCACAATTACGTGTTTATAGGTCACAACTTTTTTTTGATAACAAGTTAATTTTTAATTACAAATAAAAAAATGTATAGGTCACAAATATTATAGGTCGCAACTTCTTTAACTGTCACAAATCATAAATTTTATCGGTTACAAATTATTTCACGATTACAAAATTATCAAATTAATTTGTCACAATTTACTAAATTCTGAACCACAATTACAAATTTAGCTACAATCACACATTTTTCTAGATTACATATTATATACTAGTCACAAATTAACAATTTATTTGTCACAACACCAAAAAAATTGATCACAACATTCTTCCCACCACCATCATGAGCATCGTCTCATCCAGAACCACCATCACCTTACCACAACACCTGCAACACCTCTACCACACCACCACGCCCACAACATACCACCACTGCATAGTGCACCACCCACAACACACCACCACCACCACCACCATCTCCTCTATCTCCATCTATACCACACCCAACTACCACCCCACCAAAAAATCCACAAACTCGCCACCACCACTACATACTATCATTGCCTGCACCACCAACACCTCAAAAATCTCAGCAAAATATGTCAAAAAATCAACACAAAAACCATTGCACAACGTCGCAAAACCACCACAGAAACCTCCACAAGCGGCGATGTGATCCATGACACTAGAGAAAAGTCCAAATCGTCGATGTGATCTGCAATGCTGAAGAAAAGGTTAGATCTACAAGTGGCACTGTGACCAAGCAAAACCACTAAGGCGCATCTCATCGCCGCACCTCAACTTCGCTGCGCAAAGCTGGTTTTGCTTCGCAACATCGTGCCTCAACTCCATCTGAGCTGTGACCATCTGATAACGCATCCACTTAGGTGAAGCAGCAGAGTTGCGCATCCATTGAGACAAAGAGCTACGCATCCATTGAGATGAAGCGGTGGTTGCGCCTCCGATGCCACGCCTCAATGTCGAAGTTAGGTTGCCGGGGAAGAGCAGGGAAATTCAGGTTTGGGGAGAACAAAGGTGGTTTGGGTGTATAGATTAATTTAAATTGAAGTGTCGTGGGTGGGGTGTTTGTAGATTTATTTTACTTTATAATATTATTGTTAATATTTAAAAATTATGTTATCATGTGATTTTTGTATTAAAAGACTTTACATCTGGATTTTGAAGTTGAAACTTAAAAAACCTGGTTAGATGTAAATTCCACTTTAGTTAAATATTCTACTTTAGTCGAGTTAACTTAATTTTCAGCCATAGTCTAATTATAAATAGTCCATATTTAGTTAAATATTCTTTGTATAATTACACATTCATCTAATTCACATTTGTGCAAAATACGAAAAACTCATTATCAAGTTATATATTTTATTTCATGTATATTTGACCAACTTTAAAGGGTTAATTTCCAATTAAATAAGTAATTTTTATAATAAATCATTTTTTATTAAAATTAAAAGTAAATTACTTGTTTAAACAGTAAGATAGCTACATGTTTGACTAGGCTTAAAAATAATTAATTTTTTTCTATGTATATTTTCACATATTGCTTATTCATATTTACAAGTAAAAAATTTACTTATTTTGAGCATCTTTTATGACGTGGGTACATTGAAAATTTTATAAATAATAGCTCACTCTTACATATTTTTCTAGTTCCGCCCTTACTACCAAAATTGGACTCTCACATTGCAAACCAAGCCTCACCAACAATTTCAATTTAATGTGCTCGTTGTACTTGTACAATCAATTAACAGAGTTAACAGATAATAACTTCAAGCAATTCATAAACTTACCTGAGGGTATTATTTTAGATCACATATCAGAATGATTGAAATGAGTCGCAACTTTTCATATCTTATGTATCCCCTTAGATATAATATCTCGTATAAAGTGATATTTAACATTAATATATTTTGTTCTATCATGAAACATGAAATTTTTACTTAGGTGGATTGTACTTTGGTTATTTATTTTCTATGATAATTTTCATGATGGTTTGATGACATGTTTATCGACCAAAATACGACAATCTCAAAGTTCAGCGATCAAAATTCGATCACCTTAAAGTTTAGTGAGTAGTAAAATATGTTTTACAAAGTTTAGCAAGTAATCGGAGATATTTTTTAAAATTTAGTGACTACATAGTCGAACCTGAGGAGAGGCCCAAGAGGCGGTCGCCTCAGGCCCAACTCTTTAGAGGGCCAAAAATAAATAAAAAATATTTGCTTCCTTCATTATTTTAAAAATTCATTGTCGTTTATACACGTTCATCCTTATTCTGTTGCTCCAAACAATGAACATTCTTCAACAATGATATTGTAAATTATAGAATTAGTGTCTGGATTGGGAATATTCATTCCATTGTGTAACACCCCATCGGTATATATTTATGCATCGTTACACACATCTTTGTTGATCTGATCGTTTATTAACCGTAGTTTTTCTTAATTACATTGACCGATAGATTTTATATATTTAATTGATTACTGTATAGTTTTGTCTCTAAATTCAATTAAATTTCTTTCAATGTCCTGTTGATCGGATCATTGATTTGTGTATGTGATTGAATTTCTCTTTTCGATTTATAATATCTTATTAATTAATGTGAATTTGCGCTTTTTATGGGATAATTGGGTGCTAATATGGTTAAATATGGCGTGATTTAATTTTTTTTCTATTTTACTGTTACATTATGAAAATATTTATAACCTTAAATAATTTATCGTTATTATTGTTGCAATAACAATTTTTTTCTCTATAAAGGCTGTGAGCCTTGTGCAAAGAAAGAAAATGTGTAAAATTTACCATTTTTGCAGATAAAAAGTTTATTTCCTATTTTATGTGAAATTGAATTCATTATGAGTGCGAAATGTATTTACCTTACACATATAATGGAATGAAATCTTTTCACATATAGCTAAATTAGAAACATTGATAATTATTGATTATTTTTATTTTTTTCCTTTTATGTCAATAGATTATTTGGAAAAAAAATTTCCGACAAATTTGGCTTCATAGATATCTTATAACTCATATTGTAGAATAGAAACAAAAATCTTAATTTGATTTTGTACTTGTGGAATGAAATATTTTGGAAAGCAGCTAAAAATCAAATAAGTAAGTCAAATACCATACCGATTACAGTTACATCAACATAAAGAATTTACTCCAACTTGAAATTAATCAAGATTTATATCCGATCAACTTTGTCACAACAAAGATTGAATGAATTGATCATATTATGTATTGAAAAATAAATGGTGGAATAACTCGACTATTCAAAATTGATTAATATTTTTGTTTCTAAGACCGCATGACGAATTGTATTTAAGTGATCGTTTAAAATATTTTCGCATTGTTATTTGATTGTAATATATATTTTTTGAATATTTCATTTTATTATTTTATTGTTGATTTTAAGTTAGCAAATTTAGTTCCATAAAACTCTTATAAATAAATTAAAAAATTTGATTACTCGTTACGATTTAGGAGCTCAAATTCTGAAATTCGACCTGTGACTAAAATTCAATCATCTCAAAATTTAACGACATGACGGGAGCCACGTGCACATTTAGTCAGCTACATTATCAATTCAATTAGAATTTTTTAAAAGAAAATTATACCAGTCAGTAATCTCCAACGTTTTTGAAAATTTAAGGACCAAAACACGATATGTTAAATATCAGTTGGAAGAACTCTCGTAAAACCTAAAAACAAATGACGAACAAAAAGCGAAGCCCACTACGAGAGCACAAAACACACACACAACGATGAAATAACAAACAAATTCACTCAGTCTACAAACTTTCCAGTGAATGGGGAGATGCGGAGCTTCTCTTCTCTTTTACCGTATTATAGCTGCGTCTAAATCGATTAATCCAATTTTTTGCCCAAACCCACCTCTTAGATCTTCAGTTTCTGCACTGCCCAGAAATACATTCTTGAATTTCAGGTCTTTTTCTGCGTTCCCATCTCCATCCCCATTTTATGCTGAAGATTTCGATTATAAGACCCCTAATTTTGATCAGAATCAGAATTTGGAGGAGTACAAGGAAAATGAGGACGCCGGAAAAATATCAGTGAAAGCTTTTTTCCTTTGCACCAGGTTCATTTTTTCCACCGTTTTTTGTGTATAAAAATTGGATATAAATTCTAGGTTCACTTCTATTTTAGTTTGGGTTGTATAAATATTGAGTTTATGCTAATTCTGTTGAAAATTTCTGGTTAAGTTATTCGAAATTGATGTAAATGTTGCACAACTTATTCAAGCAAAAGCTTTTTTTTTCTTATATATGTGTGTGTGTGTGTGTAATTTCTATTTAGTAATCCTGAATTTGGCGATTTACTGTATGAGTGGTTGTTGATGGAGAAGATTGACCCCCAGTTGAATAGAGGCAGACTTGCGATATTGGATAATTATATAATTAGTAGTGAAGGTACATAAGGGGCTCTTCTGGAAAAAGAGGTGCCACGGGCTCTCTCATTGAATGGTTTTCCGTGGAACAGCTAAGTGGCATTATTGGGTAGTTTTTGTATCTAAGAATGATTGAGGAAAATAATGTCTGAAGTATGAACGACATTACGATTTTCATAACCTCTGACCTAGTCTCAAGTTTTCATTTATGATCATGGAATAGTTTAGTTGTGCTCTTCCAAATTTTCCCAGAGTGACACAATCTCAATAGAGCAAGTAAGAAGTAGGGGAGGAATAACAAATGAGCAGGGCCTGTTGTGGTTGTGAATGTGTAGTGATATTGGATCTCTGGTAGATATAGTGTTGTATTAAATATAATCACAAAAAGGGATTCTTGGTGTTCACCTCAATTTTATTAGGAATAAGGCTTACATACCGTTTGGGTACAATTTATAAATTGCTTTATAAATTCAGTCAAAGTCATATATTAAATTCAACCACACATTAATACCACTACTTATTATTTTTTAAACATTTCGTGGGATCCACTACTATTCATATTTATAAAACACTTAAAATTTGCTAATTGGAAGCTTAGTTTGTTGTTGATCATGAAATATTTAAATTTCAAATAAATAAATAAATAAATAAATATATATATATATATATATATCACAAGACATCAAAGATCACCTTTTTGGAAACAAATAAATTTGAGCTTTTTATTTTTTTCCTCTCAATGAATTTTACCTTGGCGAGAGTTTGTTTAGAAGTGTAATTCCTGCCATCCGGGGTACAGGAGAAGGGTGTAAATAAAGAAGTACCTGTGCTATTATTTTCACTAGCAGAGGAGCACCGAAGTCCATATAGTATCATAATACATACTTTATAGTCATGATGTTGCTGAATATATATTGTTCGGTTAGGCATCCCTTTTCTTTGGATCAACCGGTACTATTCCGTACAATATTATCTTCACCTTTCTTGTATTCATTTATCAGTCACCTGACTGAAGTTGGCTGATGATTTTCATTTATAGACTTTCCTTTTTCCATCAAAGCCTTAAAAGTTTCTAGTTTGTTCTGATAATTTTGAGTATGACTAGGAATAAAGGTAACCTGCTACTATTTGCCTTCTGATTTATTTAGCTCTCAGATGGTCAAACCTGAGCGAACTAATTCTGTTAGTTATTTAACTCATTAACGTTTTAGTAAGGCAATAGGGTCATCCGCTACTGATATAAATGGTATACAAACTTTTGGTTAGTTATCGTGGTTACTCATCTCTGTTTATCGACAATGTAGAACATGTAAATAATGTAAATCGGAAATGTGAACATACCAAGCCTGGACAGAGAATCCAATTTTAAAAGAGTAGTTTTCACTATAATATTATCAATTTTATAGATTACCTTTTAGGCTTGTTTATGTTGAATCAATTGATCTAAAAGTTTAATTTGTTTGAAGGACAACATGTTATCGATTTACATATTTTCTTCAATCTGCCCCCTCACGTGTAGGCATGTTCATTTTTTTTCATCAAAGCCTTAGATGTGCATAATTTCATAAAAGGGTGACAAAAAGACTTGAACCCGGATCTCTACGTGCTCTGATACCATGTAGAATCAGTTGATCCAAAAACTTAAGTTAGAGAATGTCACGTATATCATTTAAATCTTATCTTCAACCGTTCAGAATTATACGAATCCGAAAGGTTAACTTGTTAGAGAAGATCCCATGTATATCATTTAATTCTTGTCTTCAACTTTTAGGAATTATACTGACTTTTAGTTGAGTAAATGTTGCCGAGGTTGCCAAGGTAAATTCTCATTGCTGACGAAAAATGATTACCAACTGGATAACAGAATGAAAACTTTCAATTTTCATATTTTTATCACATTGGAATACATTGTAACCTTGCAAATTTATATTTTTGTTTCTCCTTGCTTACTCTTGAGTTTTGGATGATTGCTATCTAATTTATGTGGAAGTTGTAAATAACCATTACATGGTTTCTGTCAGTTGTTTGGTTTGTAAAATCCTTGCGCATGGTCACATCTGTGTTTTTCAGGATTCCTGTGTCACCATTTCCTTTTTGTTAGTTTTCCATCTTGTCTGTCTGGTTTCTCAGATTCATGGTTTTGGCAGTGTTGATTTGAAGAGCATGCAAGCGGAGAATTCAGGCAATGTTATTCCTCCCAGCTCGCGTTCATCTAACTATATTGCGCTCAGATTTTGCGATCCCCCACTGCAAACTGTAAGAGGAGTTGATATGCCTACATTCTACTTATTCATTCTACTTATTTATTCTTTGGACAATTCATTAGCCTATAATAATAGAAGTTGTAATTAGAATATAAGTTCTTTGACATGATCTGGGTATCCTCTGGCAGAAATCTTACTGATGAATTGGCATTTGCTTCTACTATGTAGCTGTTCTAGTTGCCTTAAGGATTGAATTGGTAGAAGCAGCATTGGAAATTTGTAACTGGCTAAATGTTGTCTACCTTTATTGTGAATGTTTCCCTTTCTATTTCCTGGTGCTACATAGTCTTACAATGGGAATTGTGAATCTATGGAAAATGCTACGGAATTTGTAGGCAGTGGATGAGATCACTTCTAACTAAAATTTAGGGTTTAGAGTTTATTTTAATTTGCAGATTTATAGGGTTTAATTATGTTTCATTAAATTTAGGGATTTTTGTTTTGGCCTCACTCTCGCAGACTTGAGACTTCTTCCTCCAATTATAAATACTTCAAGGGATGAGAATTTTTGTTCTATGTCTCTGAGCTATGTATCCGCATTTAATTCTCATCATTGAAGTTATGGAACTTTGACAAATAACTAATTAATTTCCTTTCTTTCAGTAAATCTTTTCCCCTTTCCTAGTCTATTAATAACCAATTGGATGTGTAAATTAAAAATTCCAATGGCTTCGTCTACTATAACCTTCGTGACCACGATTTCTTCTTCTTTCTTTCTTTTCTTTTTCTTTTTTTTTTTTCATATTTTTGGGTGGGACTGTGAAATAATAAAGAAATAAGAAATTCACTGGATTATTCTTTATGAGGACAAAGTTCACTGGCATGTCGTTTCCTTTTTCTAGTTTATTTAATAACGTGACCTAGGATGCAAACTTGTGTATGGGAGCATGGATGTGTGAGAAGACGGGAAATGGGGTGGAGGAGGATGTATTATTGGACTGGAAGATAAAGTCATTCTAATATTGAAATCATATTAAAAAATATGCGACCCTTATGGATGTCCCCCTTATACTTCACATGCCACACGCAATACACTTCATATGCAGTCATGCGTTCCACAGTTAGTTTTACCGCAGTAGATATAGATTTGTAGTAACCAAAAAATAGTTTAACTGAATGCGAGATCAAGGTTTAAAAAGGCGAAACTAAATAATGAGGCGATTTTTCTTTATGAGGCGAGACAAGCCTTAAGGGGGATTGAAGCGTAAGCCTCACAAAAAACAA
>CAIGRN010129678.1:0-10650 GCA_903798345.1 Fraxinus anomala
GATTTAAAGATCAACTAGTGGAATCGGAAATCCAATACATTCATTACCCTTAAGTTAAACATTTATTCATTATTTACATTGAAATTACATTTAGTTAATCACAAATCACAATATTTTGTTACAACCACGAATTTCAACATATCCATTACACCATAAGTAATCTCTACTCCCTGTGGGACGATAACTCATTCTCATCACATTTATTACTTGCACAACGAACCCGTACACTTGCGGGATTTATTCGAACAGTGAGCATCATCAACGTCCAAATTCGACAAATCATTGTGAATGGGATGTCATTGAGATCAAAAAATTCATTGTGAAAATTGAGGTTGTGGCGTCTAGGTGAGTGGCCACCAAACAAGTCATTAACAAAAGAATTGGGATCCATTTGTGCATAATAGAATTGAAATGTATAAAGATATTTATTCATTATTATTACATTTAGTTAATCACAAATCACAATATTTTGTTACAACCACGAATTTCAACAGATCTATTACACCATAAGTAATCTCTACTCCCTGTGGGACGATAACTCATTCTCATCACATTTATTACTTGCACAACGAACCCGTACACTTGCGGGATTTATTCGAACAGTGAGCATCATCAACGTCCAAATTCGACAAATCATTGTGAATGGGATGTCATTGAGATCAAAAAATTCATTGTGAAAATTGAGGTTGTGGCGTCTAGGTGAGTGGCCACCAAACAAGTCATTAACAAAAGAATTGGGATCCATTTGTGCATAATAGAATTGAAATGTATAAAGATGAAACATAATCATAATAGAGAATGTAAATTAAATAAAGATGAAATGTATAAATTGAATAATGTAGAATGTATAGAATTGAATTGAGATTTAAATTGTATAAACATGAAATGTATAAAAATGTATAAATTAAATTGATTGAAAGTAATTTGATTGTAGAAAGAATGTACAAGAGAGTTGTAATATTTTTTTGTTAAAAATGGATTGAATAATGAAGTATTTATAGCATTATTTAAAAAAAAAACAGTGACTGTTGTTGACTCCAACAATCACACTGAAAATTTTGTGACTATTGAAAAGTTGTTACGGAAGTGACCAAACGGTCACTATAGGCTCAGCTCGCCTTACTTGGCGAGACGAGCAAGTGTGAGCCCTCCCCTCCCCCTGCTCAAGCTCATCCCGAGATGAGCTTGAGTTGTACATGATTTGAATCTCAGGGAGTTGATGAGATGTTTAACTTTTTTGCCAACCCCGTAGGTCCTTCAGTTGCACACAAATAAAAATTTAGAACCAAGACTACCATAATTAAAAAATTAAGTTAAAAGGTTTGGACTTTAATTGAATCAATCTTTTCATATGATTATTGAGTATCTGATACGGTATCAATTAATAGATTAAACTATACATTAAATTATTCAAAGATCACGCAGGGCTAGCAGAGAACTAGAAGGGCCTACTTCAACTAGGAGCTCTGTAGGTCCCACACCGCAGCGTAGGCGTAGTAGTTTACGTTACTAACTCCAATGGATTATCCCACTTTATTTCACCATTATAGACCTTTTTGACCTGAAAAATTGAGAGCTATTAATACTAGGAGTAATCTAAAGTTAAGCCAATAAAGTAACTCGGCTTCAAAGTAATAGCAACCAGTCGATTCAATAAAAAAAACTGTGAATTTATCCGAAAATCATTTGGTTTTAGGTAAGAAAAATAGAAAGTTGGAAGCCGTTAAAATAAGTACCTTTCGAAGTGTTTTAAAAGTATATCCAAACATGCTCTTAATTATCCTCCAAAATTGCAACGAACTCAAAAAACCAAAATCGAAGAGTTGCAGTGCAAGAGGTGATCTTCGCTCCAAAATCGTCCCAAAATTTCTCAAATCATATAAAAAAAATTAATGTTTTTGTTTGTTTAAATTGGAATTATGTTATTACCCCTCGGCAATTTTTGAGTTAAAGCAACATATTTTTTACTTTTGTTTGTTTTTTTTTTTTTTTTTAAATTAAGTCTGGGTTGTCGGGCCTAATTTACCCAAAAATTATTCTATATGTTTGTCAAACTTGAGACCGTTATTTGTTACAACGAATTATTAATTTTAATACTATCATAAATACTTTGTATTCTTTAAATTAAATGAAAACACACCATGAACAGAATTATGTGTTATATATTATTTGAAAGAAACAATTAAATTATATAAAGTGTTCAATTGGTGAAAATTGTTGAATTTGTGGAGGAGGTTGACGGATCGATTTGCATTCCACGCGATTATTAAAAGGTCTATGATTGGGCATTGGATTTCTTTAATTAAAATAATATTTTTTATTCATTTTAATCATTTTCGAATTTAATTATTGGGTTAAACTAGCCAGTAAACAAAATGACTGTTGAACTGTTATTGGATGATACTAATAACCCATAAAATTTGCAATTATTCTCTAACTTATGGTTGAGGCAGTTACAATTTTTATGGTTATATGAACACATGGCTGCTCTTTAGAAAAACACATAAAAAAAGTTATCATTTTCATATACTGTAATTCTTCATACTCGAATTTTGTATTTTTATCTATTTTTCTAGAGTACACATGAAAGTTTTGAAATCATTTGTGATTGCTGTACAACTGATTTGATCGTCGTATCCTGGAAATGATTGTCCAAAGAAGTTATAGCAATTAACGACAGTCAATTCCACTTTAAGGCATCTGTTGTCATTAGACTTGATCAATTGATAAATTTTATTTTCTGTATTTTACTATTCTACAAGTTACTGCGACTATTTATTTTCCAACTTTATGAGGTGTCTATAATGAAATTTGGGACCATTTTACTATTTATTTCTTAGGACCCATAGACCTAACAAAATTGTTTCACTTAGATTTTGAATAATAGAGTGCAAGAAATTTATTGTGAAGTAATTAGAAAAAAATGAATAGACTTGAACTTTTTCCCGATTGATATTGTATGAATTAAATCCATTAGCATTTATCACAAGTTTACATAATTGATTCCTTGAAAGTAATATGACGTGTAGAATATAAAACTAACATGCTAAAGTTAATTAATCAATGTTAAAACTTTATGAAACTTTAAATTTTATAAATTTTATTGTTTAATTATCAAGATTTTCTATGTCAAATCATCAAGAAAATTAATAATGCGGAACATATCTTAATTTTTTTAGAATAATTTCTTATTACTGAATCTTAATTTCGGATCTTAAATTTGAATTATTGCCTCTTTTGATTCTTGAATTCATGATCTTAATTTTGTTTCTTACTCCATAATTTTGATTATCTTGTTTATCGATTTAATTGCTCCAATTCTTCTTCTTGATTGTGAGTTTTGGATCTTTATTTTCAATATGCTTTCTCTTATATTCTTGTGTTGATAGAATGACATAAAAAATAAGAAATTCCAAATGAATTGAGAATCATAACCCTTATATAGTTTCCATATGTATTTGGGTAATCGACAAATACAACCATAATCGATCCGGTCTCTACACTTTATTTAGGTGTCATAAACCCAATAATTTAATTCTTTATTAGATCACTTTAATTTGGCTCAACTCTAAGATAGTCTTATATACAATTAATTACATATCTATGCTCACATAACAAATAAATAAACCCAACAATCTCCCACCTGGACCACATATGTTACCTTATAAATGTGTATAACCTTATGACGTCAAAATATTTGCTATCATAACCAAAAGCATTTCCGAACAATCACTTCCATTGATTATATCAATATATGATCAAAGCGGTCTTCATTACGAATATCATAACCAAACCCCTCAATGGTTACGAATATTAGCACAATCAAATAACACAAATCAAGCGTAGAAGTATAGCGTGGAAATTATATGTAATGTAATCCAAACATATATATTTCTTATTGGTCCTACCTTATTCTTCAATAAGATCAACCATAAACTTTAATCAGAGTGGACTGAACTGAATACTTTATTTTTTAAATAAACCGAATATCCATGGATAAAAATATGTCTAAAATAGACAACATTCGAATACAAACTCTCACTAAACGGCATATCATCAAAAGATGCAACATTCATGTGAGTATTATGCTCGTGAAAGACTTTGGGTAGTAATCATTTAGTAAATAGATTCATGATTATGGAGTTTGTCCTAATATGCTTTATACAAATTTAACCACTCTGAATTCTTTTCTTGACAATTAGGAACTTAATATTTATAAAAATTGACATCATCAGACTCCTGTTGGAATACAAGACTGTTATATCACAGAATAACTAAGGTAATCTTTCAAATTCACCCAAAATATGCAACCTAGTGACAATATTTTGCAGTCATATTCCATTATTAGAATCAGAATATTCAATTATCTCCAACTGGTCTGATTCTCTTGAATGTGATCATGTAGCCCTTAATTCTCTATAGATACCGAATAACCTAATGATTACTTTTCAAATTTCCATCCCATGGTTAATTAAATATCTACTAACATTCCAGCAATGAATGATACATGCAAATGCGTACAAACTTAAGCATACTAACTCTCAAATGCTGAAGCATAGAGAATTTTCTCTATTTCCTGTTCTTTAAATTTATCCTTAGGTCATTGATTTAGACTAAAGTTGTCTCCCTTAGTTGTAGGGGTGTATCACTTAATTTTCATTCATGCATCCCATATTTTTATTAAGAACCTTATTGATACAGCTCTTTTCTGATGATCCAAAAATATACCGAGAACGATTCATGTGTATCTATATCCTTAATACAAAAGAGGGGTCACAAAAATTTTCATTTCAAAATTTCATGACAGAAATATCTTGATTTCGTGCAATAAGTTCGTATCATTCTCAAGTAATATGCCATCGATATACAATACCAAAAAAATATGATTATTCACACTGAACTTGTGATATACATAATCATCAAATGAATTCATCTCAAAACCAAATGATATAATTATTTGATGAAATTTGTGATACCATTACGAGAAATCAGCTTAAGTGTGTTTAAGTATAGACACACTTATGTTAGTAGTGATACCAAAATTTATGCACTAAGTGTGTTTAGGTATTGATACTAAACTAACCTTAAAATAAACCAAAGTGAGAAGTGAATTTTTCTTTACATACCAAGCGTGGTATTTAGTACAATCTCTCTTTATATATCCCAAATTTTCATAAAAGTAATAGTCAGATTTATCATTTTCAGGCTTTCCTGTTTATATTGAACTAAACCGGATGGAGCTTTCTTATTCCTTATAAATTGTCATTTGAGGTATTTGCCAAGTGAGCACTTTCAGTTCTCTCTTACTTTAGACTTTCTTCTTCTTGTACACGACACGAAATGATCCCATTAAGAATCCATTTTCCTTTTTTACGGTTGGAACTGAACTTAAATTGACTGAATAGTGCAAGAATAAAAATCAAAACTAAATGCACGAGCAAATTATTAAACAACTCAAACTTTAATACTTTTGATTTTGAAGCAAGATGAGACATTTCAATGATATACTCCCTTATGTTTTCTTTACCCTTATACTTTAATGAAATCAAGTTCGCTAAAATGCATGCTAGTTTTGGCTTTATTGCCTTTTGTAAAGCATTTTTTTTTTAATTTCCTAAAGAAACCCCTTGGCTGTAGTTACCTTAGCGCCCCGAGTGTAACTAGAATTCCACGCTTTATGATCATGAGACTCATGCGGTTTGAACGATCCCATTAGTTCAAATTCCATTTTATTAACGAAACTCTTATGCATAAGAGTAGTGGGTTGTTCAGTTCTTAACGCAGTGTTTCTCTCCATGGGACCAAGAACGATACAAACATCCTATTTCCAACCCTTAAACTTTGGTTCAATCACAGGAACTAAATTAATGTTGGCTGATATTGTAGAAGTTGATCGATAAATTGAATAGAGAACTCAAACTTAATTAACATGTCACATAAGAATCTATATTGAGCAATTAATAAATTCAAATAATGGTGAACTCATCACAAGAGATCAAGCACGACATTGATATTTAGTTTTTGGACATAAATATTAACTTATAAGTGGTACTTTTGATGTAGTAATCAAATATTGACAATAAATCCAGTCAAACATCAAGTCTATATTTGGATCGACTTAATGTTCACATGATAAAAAATTTTACAATTGTCACATGTTTATTACCACGTGTGTGCAAATAATTCAACCAAATATTGACCTTACTTTGGGTCAATAAATATCTGCATGAATTATTACGTACACACAACCTTCCTTTATTTTTGATTGCCCTTTAATTCGTATATATTTTTTATTTATTTTCTTCTTTTGTTTAAAAAAAAATCAGCTCCGATGCACCACAGTGATAGGAAACAGGCGTCGCAACAGCTGGATGCTGCAAACAACAGAAAACTCAGCGCAAAGCACTGTACCGTTTTCAATGCAAAGCACTTATTCTAACTTTTTTTTTTCCCTATTATAATAATTATCAATTCCTAATGATCTAATAATTAGGCCACGCCAACTGACAAAGGCCTTTATCTTATCTGAGAATGCATTGAAGTTTTCAAAACAAATCTTACTTGAAATTAAACTTAATCGATTTTTTTTATTTTTTGAAAAAACCAAAAACAAAATTCTGAAATTAAAATTTCCAAAATCTAAAATTCGAAATTTATGGCCAAAATTCGCATTCCAAAATTCAATATATAAATTTCAACCATAAAATTCTTCCTTAAATTTTATTATTTAATATGGAGTTAATTCTGATACTACTTGTTAAAACATTATGAAATTTTAAACTTTATAAATAGAAAAATTAATTACTTAATTGCCAAGATCATTTATGTGAAATCATCAAGAAAATTAATAATGCAGAACATATCTTAATTCTATGGGAATAATTACTTATTATTGTATCTTAATTTCGGATCTTGAATCTGAATTATTGGCTCTATTGGTTATTGAGTTCATGATCTTGATTTTGCTTCTTACTCTATAATCTTGATTATCTTATTTTTCGATTTAATTGCTCAAATCCTTCTTCTTGATTGTGGGTATTGGATCTTCCTCTTCAATATGATTTATCGTATGAAATTTCAAAAAAAATTGTTTATGCATATTTTTAAACTTGAAATTTATTAAAATCTTTTAAAATATCTCTATTAATGAAATCTTTATAAATTTACTGATAATAATGTTTATCTAAATTTTAATGAATTTCATTAAAATCTTAATTGGGAACATCTAAATTTTAATAGATTTCATTAAAATATATTAAAATCTCAATTGAGAACAATTAAATTTAGAAAGTTTTTAAAAATCCATCACAATCTTAATTAAGGAAACTCTAAATTTGAAAAGAAAAATAATTGTCATAGAAAATAATCACAATTATCAACAATTATATGGATATATGAATGAGTAAAATAGTTTAGAAGAGCTAAGCCGACAGCTTCGCTTAACCCTAATTAATTAAATATGGGCCAAGCATGACACGGGCTCACTATCTCTCCCTCACAATAGAAGGGGGGTGGGGGCGGATTATTTTATTTTGGTGTGGGTCACTCCCCTCATGTGAGCACAGTGTCAAATTTATTGTATAAAAAAGTGTGTACAATAAGAATTATTCATTAAATATTACTGTAAAGTTAACCATGGTTAATCACTGTGGCTGTGGCTTGGTGGCCCCCGAGTGTCAACAAATCAAGCACACTGTATTGCGTCAGCCTATTGACTATAGGTAGTGGGCGTGGGTTCACTCTCACGTACACTGTGTGTGTATGTAGAGAGAGAGAGAGAGGGAGAGAGCAGAAATTCTACACTGCAGGCCGTGTGCACGAAATCAAGAACTGGGCAGTTTCCTGAGTCAAAAATAAGTAATGAGAAAACTGCTGGATTCAAATTCATCCGAACTACTGAATTCGTGTACTAACATCCCCAACTTTCTATGAAATACGCTACACACTGTTCAATTTTTTCACAACATTTTTCTGTATCTCCATTTGACAGAGCTCAAAGTGACTGAAACAGAAAGAAAGAAATCTGTTTTGGGTAGTGGGAAGCCAAGAAAAGAACACCCACTAAAGAACAGAGAAAAGGAAAGCAAGAAAACAGTATATTTGTTTTTTTTCTTATTTTTTCAAATTTTTAATTTTTCAGGTACTTTTGATTTGTGGGCCTTGTCTGCATGTGAGGCATTGAATCTTTATGATGAAAAATAGTACGTCTGTGCCGAAATAATAGCAAGAAGGAAACAGACAAAAAGAGGGGAAAAAAGAAAAAAAATTATAAGCTTTGTGTAATCTTCCTTGTTTGTATGTATTAATGTCTATCACTGATTAAGACTATTGAGGGCTTGCTTGTCGGTTCTGAGATATTAAGGGATTCTTGCTCTAGAAATTAGAGAATAATTGCGAGAAAATCGGGGAAGAAAGTGAAATCCTTTTTCCTTTCTTGGCTTCTTAATTTCTTTGCTATTATAAGTTCTTAGAATCAGAGCCTTGGATCAATTAATCTCTGAAAGAAATTCATGTTTTTCTTGGAATTTTAGACCTTGAAACTGGGATTTGCTGGCGGTTCTCCATTAGACAATTTCAGGTGTGTACTCTCTATATATCCTGTGTGTGTTTAAGGGATGATTTTTATGTATAAAGTGGAAAGTTAAAAGTGTTTTACTTTTTACATTTAGAGAGATTATTGAGGAAAAAGGAAGTAGAAGAATTCAAAGCTGAAATGGCAGATTATGGCTCTTTACAATCTCCTAAGAAAAATTGTAGACAGGGCAGTTCCTCATTTTTTATTTCTCCTAGGTTGTTCAATGGTTTTATCTCAAAGGGGATTTTTGCTGATTCTGAATCTATGCTTAGTCCAAATTCAATTCTTGATAACAAACCATTTCTTGCTGTGAAAAATCCTTCTGGGTCTAATTTGAACACTCCCAAAACTGCTAAAATTGAAAATAGGGGCCATAATTGGGAGAAATTGGATTCAAGAGGGGTTGGTCTTGGCCTAATTGATGCTCTCAATGATGAGAAATCGGATTCGAATTTATCGAACCACGAAAGCAGAATGGTTCTTTTTGGTTCACAGTTGAAGATTCAAGTCCCACCCCTGCTTCCCTCTGTTTTTTCTCCAGTTGATTCGCCAAGATCCCCAGGTGATTTTGGCATCAAGACTAGGAATTCTCAAGTAGGTTCGTTTTCGTCTGGCTTATCACCATCTCCTGTGAAGAAATCCCCATTTGGTTCTTTGAATTCTGGCGTTTTTAGTAGCCTTTCTGCTAGTGAAATTGAACTTTCGGAGGACTATACATGTGTGATATCTTACGGCCCTAACCCGAGGACTACTCATATTTTCGACGATTGCATTGTTGAGAGCTGCTGTGGAATCGTAAAGTTCTCCGAATCGAGAAAAGAAACAGGATTTTTCTCAAATCAATCAATGAGTTATCCCTTTGAGAGTTTCCTCAGCTTTTGCTACAGTTGCAAGATGAATCTTGGACAAGGGGAAGACATTTACATGTACAGGTTAGCTTAGATTGATTCATGTCAATTACTAATTGAGATCTCCTGGTTTTGTATTTTGCTTTAACTTCACGATGCTTTTAATTGTTTATTCATATTACTTACTTTATTTACACATTTGTTTGATCTTTCTTCAGAGGCGAGAAAGCATTTTGCAGCATTGAATGCCGTTACAAGGAGATGATGCTGGAGGGAATGGAAACTTCAGAATCTGACGATGTTTATGATAATCCTTCATAACACCTCTATAACCGACTTAGTTAGGCCAATGCATGTGTTGTCAAATTTTCAATAATGCCAATCTTTTCACTAAACTTTATACATCGAATCAAGATTGTATAATGTTCAAATATTGAATCTGTGTTGGTGTTTAATTGAGTTTTTGTAGATGAAATTAATATCCAAGATTTTGAAGCTGATTTTTGGTTTTTGGAACTGAAAATTGATAAAGATGATCATGATCATGATTGTGTTAGATTAAGGCACACTGTCTTTGTTCATATGATAATAATCTCAAGTACACTTAACAACGAAAGATTAGCTTGATTGAGTGGATTCTTTTCTTTGACATTGTCGTCTTTATTCTTTAATCATAATCATATCTAGTTTTAGCTTTCATAGTCTTATCTGACTATTGAGCGGTGGGATGATAGCTTATGGTCAATTAGGTGTAACTTATTTCATATAAATTAGTATAATCCGTGCAATAATACAATGGCAAATCAATTTTGAGATTGAGTATCGGTTAGAGGAACTACTTGATGCTTCATTTATGTCTATGGAGTTAAATAAATCTAAAAGAAATCAGCTGATCATTCTTTTAGACGAACCACTGAAGAAATAATCTATCATAATATTGTTTGAGACAATGATAATCTTTAGTCAGATCGTGCAAAATAAATTAAACAATGTGTTGACACACAAAAAATGTAATCCAAATTTAAACTGTCCAATGAATGAAGCTCAATCCGGAAGTCCAGAACAAAGGTCCAAATAGGATCATTGATAAATACAAAAGAGGCCTCATAACAAGGTAATGTCATCGCCCAAGCTGATAAGTCGTCCAAAACCTGCGATCGTCCAAGATGAATGAGCCCATTCTCGCCCAAACCTTCGAATCGCCTAGAACCTTGACAAACATAAGAC
>CAIGRN010129679.1:0-10452 GCA_903798345.1 Fraxinus anomala
AATTATATTGATTTGCAATAATCACCATAGACACTCGAAATCAATTTGTTAGAAATAAAAGCAATATGTTTGTAATAATCAAAACGAGACATCATCCATAGGTCAACAAAATCAACTTCATCGAGCTCTCTTATTTCAATTCCAGAATTTCAATTACCTTGTATATCATTGTAAACCTCCTTCTAATCATCAAAACCATCAACAATTTAATATTGTGCACTACTAATATCACTTGCTAGTAAAACTAAAAGAAATCTGAATAAGTAATTTCAGGTTCGACGTAAATAGTTTGAAACTTTACGAAAATTTTATTTTGATTTTTCTAAACATCAAAATCCTATAAATTGCTATATATAATTTAAAGGCTTGGGTGATTTGGACTAATTTGATTTTTTTTAAGTTAAAAAAATGGGCTAGACTTTGTTAGACTAATTTTGACAATATTTTTAGATTTTTAACACAAATGAGCATGCATTTTGACTTTTAAGCATGCATATGGCCAACATAATAAGTTGACTGCATTGTCACACGCATATCCCATATACGAGATGTTTCGAAAACACATCAAGTATCTTTGAGCTTATGCGCGCATTTTAGAATATAGCGAATGATTTTCGTTGTTTTATGTGCAAAGCACACGTTTTAGATATGCTGACAGTGTTGAACATGTCTACATGCACACTTAGAGGGTGTTTAATGTAGATTAAAATCGGATTTTAAGTGGATTGTGATAGAAGTTTTTGAAATGTGTGGTTGGAAAGATATGAGACCCATGAAAGATGTGGTTGATATTGATAGTTTGACTTTGACTCAGATTAAAATCAGATTAAAATTTTGCCCAAATAAGTTATTAGTTTATAATTAAAGTTGTAACAACGATAATAATATGATAATAATTAAAATGTCAAATATTTTTTTAATATAAAAAACTAGAAAAACACTCCATTTTATGAGTTCTAAACTCGAGAAAGCTCGATTTCTAAAGTTTTAACCATTCAGTTGGAGCCTAGATTGGTTTGAACTTTAAAAAGCAAGTTCCATTATCCCGCCTCTCCCAAGAGAGCACTGATTTACCTTTGATCCTATGTGCCCAGAGAATGCTAGCAATTACAAATAATTTGACGCTCAAAAAGTGTTAAAAAAAAACATATATATATATATATCCAAAGAGAACAATTCTCCTCGTACAAGGGAGTCAACGCAGAACCAGTATGATGTCCTTTTTTATGCTTTTTGCCAAGGATTAATGGATGTTGAGGCTCGAACCCGGATCCATGATGTGCTCCATAAATTGGCTAAAAACGTGTTATACTGAATGTCGTTTCTTTTAGTAGTGTACTTCTATTCTGATGGCGACACGTGGTCTTCTAATGAGCGTTTGATCTGTGGTTTGTTGGTGTCTGATATATATACTCCTTTGGCAGATATTTTTACTTCACTTGGTCTATGGCTTTTGAGCTCCCGTTCTTCTAGATTCTTCTAAGAGTTTCCCCTTTCTTGTAAACTAAGGTTTGAGATTCTCGAGTTTTTCATCCCTTATGATGAACCTGTAAATAATCTGTTATCTGTGTGATAGTCGTGATAATAAAGGGTTTCTTGCGGTCTTGTAGTGCAGTAGGCTATTGAAGGCTGTCTTCTGTGATTCCTTCGTTCGATCTACAGTTTGATGTTAGAGAAGTGCTTTTGTGCCTTTCTCTTGTATATTGAAGAACGATATGTAATATTGTTGCCATTTTGGGCTTGTTAGTGCAACTGAGCATTTATCCATTTTTAGATGCTCAACGGAGGATGTAGGCGTTAGATATGGTCGCCGAACCTCCGAGGCTTAGGTCGAAATATATCTTGTGTTCAATCTTTTAATTTCTGCAACTTTATTTTTGTCTAAGATTGATTCTTTAGATCTTGTTTTAACATCGTGCGACTTAGGCCTTTTCAGTGGTATCAGAGCTTGGACTGAAAGAACAAGTTGCCTGGATCTTCGTAGAAAGGGTTCGATCTATTGTAGATCAAAATTTTTGGACCTGCTGAAAAGCACGTTAAAGAAAACGAGTTTCTTGCTAACTCGCTGGATGAAAAGATATACATGAGATAGCCAATTGGTTTTGTTAAGGATAATCCTGAAAATGCTATTTGCTTGTTAAAGAAATCACTTTATAGGCTTAAACAAGCCCCAAGACAGTGGTATAAAATGTTTGATACTTTTGTTTTGAAACATGGATTTCAAAGGAGCAATTATGATGTGTGTCTGTACTATAAAGGTACTTGGAGAAAATGAAATTAATGTGATATCTTGCTTCTAGTTGCACTGGACAAGCCCAATTTCTGGCAGCAAGGTGGAGATTCTTGAGGCTCGAACCCAGATCCATGATGTACTCCATAAATTGGCTAAAAACTGTTATACTGAATGACGTTTCTTTTAGTATTGCACTTATATTCTGATAACGACAAGTGGTCTTCTACTGAGCGTTTGATCTGTGATTTGTTGGTTTGTGATATATATACTCCTTGGCAGATATTTTTACTTCACTTGGTCTCTGACTTTTGAGCTCCCGTTCTTGTAGATTCTTCTGAGAGTTTTCCCTTTCTTGTAAACTAGGATTTGAGATTCTCGAGTTCTTCATTCCTTATGATGAACCTGTAAACTGAGATCTTTAGTGGTTTAGCCTTTGTAATCTGTTATCTGTGTGATAGTCGCGAGAATAAGGGATTTCTTGCAGTCTTGTAGTGCAGTAGGCCGTTGAAGGCTGTCTTCTGTGATTCCTTCGTTCGATCAGCAGTTTGATGTTAGAGATAAGTGTTTTTGTGCCTTTCTCTTGTATATTGAAGAACGATCTGTAATATTGTTGCCATTTTGAGCTTGTTAATACAACTGAGCATTTATCCCTTTTTGGATACTCAACGGAGAATGTAGACGTTAGTTGTGGTCGCCGAACCTCCGGGGCTTAGGTCGAAATATATCTTTGTGTTCAATCTTTTAATTTCTACAACTTTATTTTTGCCTGAGATTAATTCTTTAGATCTTGTTTTAATATCGTGTGACTTGGGCCTTTTCAATGGAGAATCGCCAAGTGGAAGCCTGTAAAAAATCTTTGAAACTTTACCTGTACGCCTAGCATGATTCATCCAAAGATTATGATGAGTCCAACTCTAAACGCCACATGGCCAGAGTTTTGGATCTTGAACTTTCTCTTGATGAGCCTAAGTAATCATATAATAATGATGGCCAAAGACTTAAATGCAACATAACTCATAGCTTGAGGACATCAGTTGCAATTTTTTTCCCTTTCATCAAAGGGGTTTTGACTTTTTTTATATGAAATTTCAAACCGATAAAATTTAAATTGAAAGTACTCCATAATTTTGAATAAAGAAAAGAATAATGCTATGGTGCTAAGAATCAATCTATGTGACATTAACATTGAGACCACCTCCACATTGTTTAATGAATCAAAATGCATCCTAACTTTATTGAGCAATGTGACAGTGATCTACCGTATAGACTAGTTCTAACTTGTACTATTCACCATGACCCATGATTTAATAATGCTAAGGTCTCAACAATAATATCAAAATCTACTTTTTTGTGCAAAAATAGGGTACTAAACTAGTAAAAGACGCGATTGACTGCAAATATGCTGGAGTTGCTTGTATGCTTGAACAATTGAAAAGATGCAATACTAATGGTTTCAACAACCTTCCATACATGAAGGAAAATGAGTACTGGGAAGAATAAAATCATAAAGAAATTACCTCTTCTTCTACAAGGGATATTGGAGGGAAGCTGTCCCTATCAGGGTCCCACTTATTTCCTTCAAAAGTTATCCAATGAAAGAAAGTTTACACAAATACAAATTCATGGTTCCGATAGAAATAAGCATAAGATATTAAAACTCCAAAGGTAACAGAATAGAGGATGATATACTGGATAATGCATGCAACTTAGGAGGCAGCTATAGAGCTGAATATTACTGCCAATCATTTAAGTAGGAGCCTTTGTTTCCAGGCGTACTCTCTTGGGACCTTTCTCTTCATTGTGGCTGTTGACAGCCACGCGGTTCTCTTTTGACTCCACTGAGCATCTCTTGTAAGGTTTGAAACCTGTTCGGAAAGCTTTCAGTTTTGCATGTCCAAGTTCCTTGCTCAGCTGTCTATCTTCCTTGTTTTCACCAATCAAATAAGCGACGTTTTCCAATTCTTGGTTCTGCAAAAAGGCACCCCATGTCTTACCATTACACTCTAACTGCAATCCATGCTCTTCTTTCTCCTCTACTGTTTCCTTATCATTATCTTTCATTCCCTTATTCTGTAAATCATTCAGAGGGGAAAAACTCTGTGGCAATACATCTCTGGTGAAGAGTGCTCGAAAAGCCATTCGTCCCTGCACATGTATTTAAAAAGACATAGGAAAACAGCAACATAACAAATGAAAAAACACAAATTGACAAGTCTTATTTGTAAATCAAAATTTTCCATTTACCACTTCGGACACTTCCTTCCAAGAATCACTTACAGTGATGGCGCTTCTACTGTGCCGACTGGTGCAGTCACCTGATAAATGATTTACATCAAGTTCTGTTGACTCCTCTTTGTCTTGTACGTGCTTCTCCAGGGTCTCACCCTCTACTTCACTGCTGGAAGGAGTGTTAGACCCACGTGAAGAACGGTCCACCTGCTTTCTGCTCTTCAAATTGTTTGAATCATTCACCTCAGCTGCATTGGCAGCTTTTTCAGTTTCATTAGCAGTAAACCCAGTATTTAACGTTGCACCTTCACTTTCATCAGAATCTGATGTTGACATAGCTGGTGACTTTAAAGCAGAATGCTGTTTTTGGAAAGCCTCTGAGGACTCTGGTTCTAGTTGTTGACCTCCTAAGGAAGGATCATGAGTATTTTCTTTTCTTCCATTATCTGTTGCTCTAGCTTGACTGGAATCGATTGGACTTGCAGATACAGATGCAGGAGAACCAGTAAATCCAGGTTGAAATGGTGAACATATTGGGATTAAGCCGTGGGCTGCCCACCATGCTGTTGCAGCTGCTACTGTAGCTGCAGCAATTGCTGCCATACTAGGAGTTGAATTTATCTGCCTTAGTACAAATCCTCCGACAGTGCCTGCTGGGTAGTCTGGTGGAACTTCCATGTTTGTACATGGCCTCATAGTAGCTGTAAAGCTAGCTGCTGCATGGGCTGCCGGATTTTGTAAAAGAGCAGACACAATTAGACCGGGAAATGTAGATGATGTGTGCAGATATGATCCATAATCTTGGTTCTGGATCGGGGTGAGCATTGAGTGGAAACATGGATATGCTTGACTAATAGAAGATGTTGATGCATTCATATGATGTTCTGAAGTAGCAGTCGAGAATACATTTGGATGTCCAGGAACTCCACTGATATGATGAAACATGGATTCTGGATATGACGTGCCCACAGAAACATTTTCTGCATTCATCGATAAGCTCCCATCAATAATGTGCATGGGGACATGTACATTTTCAGACTGATCCAGCTCATTTGTTATTTTTCCATGCACAGATTTCTCTAGTAAAAGGTGAGGATTCCCAAATTTTGCGATGTTACATGAGTTATTATCCTGAAATAGCTGTTTGTCATCAGATTCATTCATTTGATGTCCCTTGGGGTCAATGGTGACGTGTGATTCAGTTGTTTCATAAAGATTATTTGCCTCTTTCAAGAATGGGATAAACTCCCTAAAAGTGCACAATTGTCTTGTTGAAATCAATGCTGGTGAGGAGTTTTTGACTTCTGAAGATGGGAAGGAACAAGGATCCGTCTTTAGATGTGTGAAAACCTCACAGCTACTATCCTCATCTTGGTATTCCTTAGAATTACCTATATTTTCATTAGCTCCAGGTTTCTGGAAGAACACGGTATTAGAGGGAGAAACACACTATTATCAATATCAAGAAATAAATTGAAGAGGAACATTAATTGTATTATGGAAGAAAAGTACAAAAGAAAACGAAGAAGAAATTTGAACGGAATTTACGAAGATACCATAATGGAATAAATAAACCAATGAAAAAGGTACCCTATACCTCAGGAAATTGTTCTTTCTCCATGTATAGTGTTGCTTTATCCGATCGTGAAGAAGAAACTGAAGTTGACATTTTCCCATCCTTCACTCCGACCTGCAAAGCAGGATCTCCCACATTTATCTTTCGAGGATAAGGATTGTTTGGCTTCCTTTTAGGGCGTGGAGGAGGAATTTCAATGTCAAATGCATGTCCTACTGGAACTCCTTTAATAAGAGCCTCTTTTTCCAACTGGATAAAGGATACAAATTTTAGAGATATGAATTGAAACTAGCCCAAAACAATCTCGACGTACAAAGAGATAATTTAGTATGAAAGAAATATGAATAATTTGACATGTAATCAAAATTTGGAGAGGTCATACTAGAATCATGATAAAACATATAGATCTGATAGGGATAGAAGCACTATCAAAGATGTAATTTGTTATAACTCGAGACAGTTATTATAGCTTAATCTACAATTGTAAAATAGAGGTACATCCCTGGGTTGCCACAAGTTCTCAATAAAACAGATGCAATTCTGTAACAGCCTTTTACGAAAATGAGTGCAATAAAGTTACTTGAATGTTCACTTATTAGGACTTTCAAGTAGAATCAAGTCTAGATGCATTGTAAGCAGCTTGTTTCTCCACTATTTCCATTTTTATAATATGCACAAGGCACACCATCTTCATTCCCAAAGAAACCCCCAACCAAATTTTGGAACTAACCAACCCTAGAGGTTTACCTCCAACATTCCCAGCTATCTAATAGCAATGTGCTATCAGAAATAGACAGAACTACTGCTTTTCCAACAAAATGAGACACCGTCATCCACCATGTTCTATCATCAACGTGTTAGAAAGTACAACTCATCAAACTAAAGGGAGGCGGTGGGTTTGGGCAAGCAATCCATCCCCTTCTCCTTTCTGATTGATTAAGCCATGCTAATCACGAGTCCTTTGTTTGATTCACAATTCAGACTTCCCTACCCCACCCTTCCAGAAACAGGATATGAAATGAACAGAAATTATGACCAAGGGAATAATGAGAGAAACAAAACACAAATTGTTGAGTACAGGAAGGCACAGAATAAATAAGATTTCATAGGCCGTTTATCAGGTGACAATATGGCAATCTTCTGTGAACAGCTAGCAACAAGAAGTCATCAACTGTGTCATTTATCAAATAGGACCAGTCTCGTTTGCATTTTTCATGTAGTGATTGCAAAGATTGCATAAGATTGATTCCCGTGAGTACAAATAAAAATTTACACCATAAAAACAATGAAGAAAAAATATCACCAAAATGCCATGTTGGTTAGCTGAAATATCTAAAGAATATGATAAACTGAACAATTCCATCCTTTTTCTTGCAATAATTCATCTTTGATCTTTCTTTCTATTAATTGATATGGGAAAAAGATTATTTTATTAGAAAAGAGAATACATGTATATATACAATACCTAGGAAACTGTCTTAGGAAACTAAATAAATTAGGATCCTAGAATTAAGCTAATTAGATACACCTAACCTAATTACATCTTGTAACACTCCCACTCAAGTTGGAGCATAGATATTATTCATGTCCAACTTGTTACAAAGATAAGCAACCCGAACCCCATTCAGAGCTTTTGTGAAAATATCCCCTAATTGTTCTCCAGTTTTCACATACCCTGTAGAGATCACACCTCATTGAATTTTCTCCCGAACAAAATGACAATCAATTTCAATGTATTTAGTACGCTAATGAAATACAGGATTGGATGCAATATGAAAGACAACTTGGTTATCACACCACAATTTTGCTGGAACTGAAATTTTAAGGCCTATTTCAGTCACGAGCTGATATATTCACATTACCTCACACACGGACTGTGCCATAGCCCTATATTCTAACTGCACTCGATTGTGACACAACGTTCTGCTTCTTACTCTTCCATGAGACCAAATTTCATCCAACGAAGACGCATTAACCTGATATGGATCTTCTATCTACTTTGGAACTTGCCCAATCTGCATCTGAAAAACATTCAATATGAGTATGATTTGCATACAAGATACCTCGTACAGGTGCTCCTTTCAAATAATAGAAAATTTGTTCTAACACTGCCCAATGATGAACTGTTGGAGATGCCATAAACTGACTTACAACACTGACAGAAAATGCAATATTCAAACGAGTCACTGTAAGATAATTCAGCTTTCCAACCAATCTTCTATATCTCTCAGGATCCTCAATTAGTTCTCCATCACCTATAATGTGCATGTTTGGATTCATTGGAGCACTACATGGCTTTTCCCCTAATTTTCGTGTCTCAATTATTAAGTCAATGACATATTTTCTCTGAGATAAGAAGATACCTTTGTTACTCCTTGTGACTTCAACACCCAAGAAATAATTTAGCCTCCCTAAGTCTTTCGTGTGAAACTGAGTATGAAGGAAGGACTTAAGTGATGAGATTCCCACATCACTCCCAGTAATGACAATGTCATCCACGTACACAACTAAAAGAATGATACCAGCTTTCGATTGTTTGTAGAACACAGAATGTTCAGACTTGCTTTTCATCATACCAAATTGTTCAACACCCTAACTAAATTTTCCAAACCAAGCACGAGGACTCTGTTTCAAACCATACAGAGATTTATTTTCGAAGGCGACAAACTTGCCCAGACCCCCCTCTGAGCAACAAAATCAGGAGGTTGCTCCATATACACCTCCTCCTGAAGATCACCATGAAGAAAAGCATTCTTGATATCAAGTTGATGCAAAGGCCAATGATGAGTAGCTGCCAGAAATAAACAACCGAACAGACGTCAATTTAGCAACAGGAAAAAAAGTGTCAGAATAGTCCACCCCATAGGTCTGAGCATATCCCTTAGCGACAAGACGAGCTTTCAATCGAGCAACTGACCCATCTGGATTTACCTTTACTGTGAACACCTACCTGCATCCTATAGCCCGTTCCCCTGAAGGTAAACCGACCAAGTCCCAAATACCATTTTCATCCAAAGCCATCATTTCCTCTATCATTGTACGGTGCCAACCAGGATGAGACATGGCCTCATGAACAGTTTTAGGAATAGAGATAGAATCAAGGGATGCAATAGAAGACTGTGAAGGAGACAACAATCAGTTATAAGAAACAAAAGAAGAAATAGGATAAGTACATTTATGTGTATCTTTGCATAACGCGATTGAAAAATCATCGCTCAAATTGGATCTGATGACGAAGGAGCAGGTGCAGGACATGAATCAGGATCTTTATGCCTGGAGTAGAAGTGAATAATAGGAGGCTTGACATGAACTGGTTCTGAGACAGGTTCGGAGGATGTGAAAGAATAGACTAGCAAATCATCATCCTCCCCCTGTCGTGCGAGAGGAGAAGACGAAAAATATGGTGTTGCTTCCATGAAGGTAACATCAATTGACACAAAATATTTGTTAAGACTAGGACAATAACATCGATAACCTTTCTGAAGACGAGAATAGCCAAGGAAGATACACTTCAAAGATCGGGGATCTAATTTAGTGACATGCAGACGAACATCCCGAACAAAACAAGTGCTACCAAATATCTTAGGTTCAACAGGAAACAGTGTCTTATTGACAAAAAGGATTTTGTAAGGGATCTCACCATGAAGAACGGATGATTGCATGCAATTAATTAGAAAACATATTGTTGAAACGGCATCGGCCCAAAAGGTTTTAGAAACATTCATTTGAAAGAATAGGGCTCGTGCAGTTTCAAGAAGATGTATATTCTTACGTTCTACCACTCCATTTTGAGATGGAGTATCAACACAGGAGGTTTGATGAAGCATGCCATTCCAGGCCATATAAGATTGAAATAAAGCGGACGTATACTCTTTGGCATTATCACTTCACAAAGTACGGATCGAAACATTAAATTGAGTTTTAATCTCAGCACAAAACGCACAAAAATAAAAATTCAAAACGACTTTTCATTAAATATAACCAAGTGACACGAGAATAATCATCCACAAAAGTAACAAAATACCTAAATCCAGGTTTAGACAAAATAGGACAAGAACCCCAAACATCAGAGTGAACTAATTCGAAAGGAATACTAGCACATTTATTAACTCTAGGACTCGAACCAAGACGATGGTGTTTTGCAAACCGACACGACTCACAATCTAATGAAGATACCTTACTAAATTGGGGACAAAGCCTCTTGAGTAAATGAAGAGATGGATGACCCAACCGACAATGTTCCTCGAAGGGATACGTTACGCTAGAGCAAGCAACAAATGTAGGCATTGGTGTGTCAAGAATGTAGAGGCCGCCAGACTCATGTCCTTTACCAATAATCTTTTTCGTCATAAGATCCTGAAACAGACAAAAATTAGGGTAGAATGAGATACAACAATTAAGAGAACGAGTGAGC
>CAIGRN010129687.1:0-14018 GCA_903798345.1 Fraxinus anomala
ACGTTCAAGGGGTCTTATATATAGAGGAAGAGGGGTTGTGAACGAAGTGCCACGCCCCAAACTTAGCAACTCTTGCCAAATGTCGTACCATTCGCTGTCGCTAGCTTATTACCAACACGTCGCTAGAGCGAAAATAATAGAGACTGTTGCTAGCCTGTTGCTAGCCTGTCGCTCGAGCGACAGTCCAACGATAAGCTAGCAACAGCCTTAGTCAATTTTTCAGGCAGCTTTCTCTATTTTCTTCCCAATTTTGGACCGCAATTTCTCATTCATCCGGAATTAGTTTTGAAATTTCAAATTTACCACGATGATTACTCGACGAGTAGAACAAGTTAGTCTATTTACTTTTGTAATTTGACCATCGGATCAAATCTAAATATTTGGACGAAGTTGACACGAAAGTCATTTTTCCAAGTTTTTGGTATTGACACTTAAACCAAAATTTTCAATTATCTAAACCAATTTCCAACAATATCACCTATAGTGGAAGGGATCATCTTCAAATGGTGGCAGTTTCGCAACACTAGTCGTTGAAGTCTGGGGAAATTATCACTTGAGGTATTCCATTTTTCAATTATTACCCCATCTAGCTTCAAGAATTTGAGTCTTGGGAATTTTCCTTCACTTGTGTCCCATTGTTCTCCCTCAAAGGCAGCATCTAGTAATTTAAGAACTTCAAGGTTCAGCAGTCTCCCAATTATTTCCATTTGTTCCGGAAACACATGTATTTCGCCAAGAGTCAATTTTTTGAGATTTAAGGGCAAACTGATCAAACCACAACATGAATCTTCCGAGCCATTATGATAGACTGATAGTGAGTCGAGCTTATTATGATGATCGAAAGAAGGATTGAATGAAGACTGAACACTGCTTTTCAGTCTGCGAAGATTGGGTGAATATCTCAATATTTTCTCATCCTTTTTATCGGAAACGTAAAGAAAAGAAATACTTTATAGGTTATTTATCTGGAAACTCTCATCTTTAGTTGCATCCCAACGGCAAGATTCACTGAAGTATGCACTGCCCATGAAATAAGCATGTCTCAAATTGACTGTATTAAGAAAGACTTCAGGTATTTCAACTTCTTCATTATTCTCCAGAAAAAGAAATTCTAGTCTATGGAGGGTTTCTAATGAAGGCAATCGAGTGCATGGAACTGCTAAGTACCTTAAGTGAACCAGCTGTTCAATTCCTATGACATTAATAAAGTTTGAGCTTCTATATGAAGAATTGAGGACCCTAAGAACTTTGAAGCTACATGAGGTTAATGTGTGCGTCTCAGATGAAATATACAACAAAGAGCGCACATGTAGGCAAAATGAAGTGAGCAAGCATAACGTGTCCTGACATCGATACACAGACGATTGTGCTTCACGTAGATTGATACTTGACTGAAAAACTAGTGGACCATTATTATAATAACACATAATCATGATAAGATGATAAAAATCATCACCATTATTAGGAGGCCAAAACAGAAATGGACAAAAAGGAAAGAAAAAGAGAAGAGAGAAAGTGAACTTACTCTTCAATCACCTTCAAAAAAAATTTCTCTTCGGCTATTCTCAAACACATACCACGAAATAGATCATGAATCTCACAAGATTTGACTCCACCATCATATCTTCATTCGGAAACAAGTACGAGGCTCCTATCTATTAATTCCATTAGATATTTATTTAGGGATAAAATCCCCACATCGAATAAAGATGAATACATAAATCAATTTATAAGAGTTTGGACTACTCCTCTTAATAATGTTAACCTTTTAAGCTAAAATCTCAAATCTTAACATAGTATCAGAGCCCATTAAGCTTCAATGAGTAATTCGATCCGATTAAGACTCAAACAAATTGAGCACACGAATTTCAAGATTGGTCTGTTTAAACGAGTCACCATCTTGAGGGGGCAAGTTAATGGATAAAATCCCACATCGAATAAAGATGAATACATAGACCAATTTATAAGAGTTTGGGCTATTTTTCTTAATAATGTTGACATTTTAAGATGAAATCCCAAATCTTAACAATATTCATATGCCACACCCTCTGGGCTTTTTTGCTCTTCCATCTTTATGAATCCTTTAGCAACCCATAGAGATATCAACTTTCGTACTGGGATTTTTATGTCTTCCTTGAATGCTCCGACGTAAAGAAAACAAGGTTTCAAATGCATTGGTAAATGGTTGTAGCTAAGTTCCAATATGTGGATGTAGTCATTTGGATTTTCCAATATATATGAACTTAAACTTCGTTCCACTTCTAGCCACAAGTGTATTTTCTTCCCCATATTTGCAAGAACTGCAGCTATCACGACCACAGCGAGTGGTAGTCCATGACAACTTGTTGCGATTTGCTTCCCAATGCCCATCAATTCGGGAGGGCATTGTTCATTCCCAAACACTTTCTGCTGTAATAATTTCCAACAATCTTCTTTCGACATAAAAGGAAGTGCATTTATAACACTGTGAGGTGAAACTTTCACACCAACTTCTTTATTCCGAGTCGTGAATAAGATTCTGCTTCCAACTTTGTCATTTGGAAAATATATTTTCAAATCATTCCACACATTTATATCTCATATATCATCCATCACAATGATGTATCTCATTCCCTTTGACCTTTTGTAAAGATCTTCTGCCAAAGATTCATCTTCCTTACTCTTAATTGTATCTCTCTTAAGTTGACTTATTGACCGCAATATATCAATCCACATATTTCTCTTATTATATGTTTGAGAAACAACAAACCAAGCACGCTTGTCAAAATGATAGACAACGGAGGGATCATTGTATAGTTTCTTTGCTAAAGTTGTCTTACCAAGTCCCGGCATCTCTAGGATGGAAATAATTTGGAGATGGACTGGTCCTCCGACAAGTTGTTCTAAAATTTCAGTTGTCTCATTCTCCAACCCCACAACAATATCTTCTAATATGGGAGGTTCTTCAGATTGCAATGTTACTTGATCACCTGGCTATTTTTCAACTTCTGGCATTCCAGCTGCAACAATAGTGTTCTTCATTACTTCGATAGCCATCCTAATAAGTTTAATCTTCTCAATGAGTTGAGGGAGCCTAAGGATGAGATACCAAACAGGGGGAGATGAGTTGATGATATATTCAACTTCATAAGCTACATCTCTGCTTCGTATGAGAAGTTTTCTATGTTCTGCTTGCTGCTGCATAGTTATGTCTGTGACGGAAGATTGCAACAAAATTAGCTCCTCATGGAGCATTACAATTTGATCGTACACACCAATAATCTTGTCAGTCCTGTTATTTAACAGGTGCATGAGATCATTAAGGACCGAATCAAAAATGAAGAGTGAAACCACAGCAGTCCTTGGAGCCACATCAGTTGGCATCTGCCAGACTCTTATAATTTGTTCCTTGGTCTTTGCATTAACAAGGTCCATCTTTAGTAACAAATCAGAAAGTGCCAGTTTCAATATTCCTGTCAATGGGGCTTGATCATTCGCAGTGAAAATGAAGAAATCTAAGAGACGTAGAGCTTTGATATCCATAAGAGCATTCTTGGTTTCTTCCTCGTCAGTCAGCTGCAATATTGGTTTATCCCCAACATAGGTTAAAAAGGTGGAACAGAGGAAACTTCCTAACTCATTAACAAAAGCTTCGATATTTGTAAAAATATTGTCGATTTCCTCCACCTCAGCAAGCTGCAATATTGGTGTATCCCCAAGAAAAGTGATAAGAAATTCAAGCTCTGTCCGAAGAATTTCGATAGACCAAAACAAGGAAATCTGGTTCAGTACGTAGTATTTCTTCTGAAATTTGAAGAAGTAAGTTTATAAAGGCCGCAGCAACTTGATTAGGACTGGGAGTAGGCGTAATACTGGAGATGATTTCCTGGCTTGGAACTGTGAAGAAAAGCCTGACCTCTTTCACAAGTGACACTAATTTTTGAAGAAAAAATATGGTATCTTCAATAGTACTGGGAAGTCCTGCCGAGTAGTAAAGACTCAATAACAAATCAATTTCATGTTCATTTTGGGAGGACAATTTTGTTATATAATCACCCACAATTAGAAAGAGTCTTCCCAGCCCAGTAATCATTTCTTTGTTGAATGACTCATCCCAAACCATGAAAAGGGGAAAAATCCCAATCTGCCACTGAAAATTGTCTAAAGTTGGCCGAAAATGGCATCTGTGCTGACAGACTACCTATCGAAATTCAACAAAGAAATGAATTCAGTTAACATTCAAATGGGTGAAAATCAAGTTAAAGTACTTTTCGAATGACAGGATTTTTCTTTGCAACTTTTCAGTGTAAAAATACCTTTAAGATTCCTTTCTCAACAACAATCTTCCCAGCTGCCAATGTGGCTCCTCCAGCCAGGAAACTAGTGCTTAAATCCTTTATTTTTCTTGCCTACATATAAACTCCTAGAGGTGCTCAAGACAAAAATCCACTTAGCAACTTTTGGTTCTATGGTGGTGTCCAGGATCTCCCCTGTTTGCTTCTAGAAGAGTTTTCCGTCATCCGGTGCAACTTCATAAGCCTTTCTTTCAATCTGTCAGGAAAAGGGCAAACTATTTTTAGTATGAAAATTCTCAGAGGTTGAAGAAAAACTGACGGGGGATGTAAGAACACACTGGATCAAGATACTTGATGCATTGTTGTTGAAGTTTTGCTCGAGAACATTCCTCAAGGAGGTTAACCTCCTTGCCTTCACCTATATCTAGCCTGCATAATCAAAATAGTATCGTTAAGATCAAAATGTGAAACAATATATCTACAATAGAGCAGTTCTTGTGGCAAAATAAATATTTTCACTTGGAAGGTAATTACCAGAAGAAGAACGGTTGCCTGCTTTGAGAATTTAACCATATCACATAATAGAAATGCAGATTTTGCCCATATCGATGTCGTGGATCAATCTGCTCAACACAAAAAGATTGAGTCACTAACAATTCTTGATTACAAAGTATGATATACAAGAGAGTAAGGATATGTATATTAGAGAATGGATTTCTCACCCCTTCGAGCCAATGTTGTAGAGCAAGTTTCTGGGCTTTTTCATTCTCTGAAAAGCCTATCCCAACCTGCGATGAAAACTGGAATCAATGTAAGATGATTCATAACTCTAATGAACACTAAATTTGCACAAGTGCACAATTACTTAATTAAGATTCACCTTGGCAGGCCTTGTTCTTGACATGGCAGTCTTGTGTTTCTCAAAATCAAATTATGAAATGGAACTATGCTTGAATTTCCCAAAAAATTTTTTGCTTCCACCGGCTCTGCTCGCCAAGAACAGCAAGATCTGCTAAGTTTCTTCCTGTTCGTTAGCTTTTGTATACTTTCTGCAACTTTACAGTTGCCACCCATGAAGGGATAATGGTGGATGCAAGATTCACAAACTAATCATGTTACATGTACATTAAGGTTTGACAATAAATTTGACACTCTCCCGTAGAGTAGCAATCTACGCCATTGATTTTAAAGACATCCATCTCATCATTTCCCAGATTCCTTCCACCTAGGAGAATGTCATTCTTGATGTTAACCAAAGATGTACATCTGGCTTAATTCTTCACAAAAAAGAAGAAGATGGCAGATTATAGGTCAAAACTCACACAAAAAGGGTCTAATTAATGGATACGGCTGCCCTCTTTTTCACACTATTGCAACACATGGTTCAATCAAACAGGAGACTAGTACATGGCCGTTTGGCATAGCTTTTGAAAAGTTAAAAGGAACTTTTGTGACTTAAAAGTTACTTTTGGACCTGTTTGACTAATTTTATGAAGGTGCTTATATTTAAAAATATTTGAGTGGAAGTATATCTAATATGACTTTCTCTAAAAACATTTTCGGAATATGAAGCTTTTCTAAAGTTAGTTTTCAGACAAAAATGTAGTTTTTTCCCAAAACTCGTCTATAGGAATCAAAAGAAAAAGTCATGCCGAACGACCTATATAGATTTAGGGTGAAACATAAAATGGGATAAATACAAATGGGCCAAGACATAACATGGAGGACTTGTCTTTCACTAGTGCACTTTGGTCTACTGAAAGGGTGAGTAGAAAGAAGGTTGCTAGAGTATATGAAGTTGATTCTATGACATCAATATCAACTCAGTTGGCATCATTGGCGCCAAAGGTGGAAAATATGAGTGCAACTCAAACAGTCGGACCGAAATGCTAGGATTGTGGAGAGATCATGAGAGTGTTGACTGCAATGTGGGTAGACCTATTACTTAGTCAGTAGAGGATGTAAATTATGCTCAAAATTTTTAAAGATAGCAATACAATCAAAATCCTAACACTTACTACCTAGGCTAGAGGAATCACTCAGGTTTTCAATGAAGCAACAATCTAGGAGCTCAAATTGCGCCACAGTAGACTGTACTACCAGGTTTTTAGCAAACTGAAAATAAATCTTCGTCAGAAGATCTTGTTACTAAATTGGCGGAGATATCTACCCAACACATGCAAAGAACATATAAACCTTGCAAGTTCAAAGAGCTGCCATCAAGAACTTGAAAAATCAGATGAAACAAACAGCGAAAGCACTTTCAAAGAGACTACCAGGAGCATTGCCCAATGACACTAGACAAATTCCAAACAACGGGTAATGGTAGTGAAGATTGTGGAAGAAGAACAGATTGAGGCAATAACTACCTGCAGTGGAGTTCAACTGCCAGAGATTAACGTAAAGAGACCAGTTTTTATAAAAAAAAAAGTACGTACCACAATTGAGGAACAATTGGAAGAATCTGAGTAGAACAAAGAAGTAAAGACAAAAAGAGTATCAGAGGATCCAAAGGTTAAGGAAATCGCTCCTACTAAAGAATTTGTGTCACCACTACCTTTTCTACAAAGAATACAAAAGAGAAAGCTCGATGATCAATTCGAGAAGTTCCTGCATATACTGAAAAACCCCCACATCAACATTCCATTCATCGATGCATTCCAACAGATCCCGATGTATGCAAAGATCTTGAAAGACATGATATCTAAGGAAAAAAAGATTCCAAACTGGGAAGAGTTGGCATTGACTGAGGAGAGAAGTACAAGGCTACAAAATAAATTGCCACAAATCTCAAAAATTCAGGGAGTTTCACTTTACCTCTTTCACTAGGCAAAAAAGTTTGGTGTACTATCACAAGCACCGAAAAATAAAACCTTTACCTCTAAAAAAATAAATGTAGTAGTGGAAGTACGGATCAATCCCACGAAGAGTGATTAATGTAATTTATGCTATGTAAACAAGGATTGAGGGGTTTTGATTATGCGCAAACTACTTTAAAGAAATTAACTAATGAACAACTCAAATTAAAATATCGAAGGCAATCAAAAGATCAATCATTGGTCTAAATCCACATCCACCATCGGAGTTTTACAACTGATCATATAAGCAAATATATATCAATTCACACTTTGAAGATTCACCGTTGGAATTATTTTTCCATCTCTCCTTAATTGTAATTAATTGAAAAACAAGTGATCCAATTAACCCTAATAACTAAACAACCCAAGACAAGAGATATATGTTTAATCTAGTAACAACCTTAATAATTAGAGAGATCAATGAAGCTAAATAATACGAGAACAAACGGTTGTATTTAATCTATTCAAACGTTCTTCCCAAGATTTAATAATTTCTAACGAAGTAAATCATTAAATCCTAGTTGCTTCATAAATTAAATAAATCAAACAATTACGGATTTGATATTTAACTTAGCTATAGACTGAAACAAATAATAAACTAGTAGGTCTCCTAACAATTAAACGCAACAATCATGAAAATAAGTGTAGAAGAATATTCAATACTCAAAATATGAATTAAACAATGAAAATAATTTAGATCTTACAAAGAATTCTAAGAGCAAAAAGAGAGCAAAGGAGAATGGGGGCATGTCTCCTCGTTTTCTGGATGGTTTTAGAGTTTAAAAAACATTTTGAAATTTATTTCCATAAGTGTTTGAGTTAACTTTGGAAGCCAGATTTCGCGCACCGGGAGTGTACTATGCGATAGCATTGTATAAATGCATGCGGTCGCATAGTTCATTTGAAACTCATCTTTCATTTCTCTGAAACCATGTATGCGACTGCATAGGTATTAATGTTATGTAATCGCATAGCATTGATATCTATGCAATTGTTGCGTTTCAGCTATCAAACTTCATTTTCTCGATTTGTGGTTTCTTTTCTAGTTTTTCTTCTTCCAATGATTCATGTCTTCTATTAATTGGTCTTCAAATCTTTCACATCTTTGTTTTGCCTTTCGAGTCATCTTTTGAATATTTGTAGTTTGGTCCCTGAGCTTCTATTTTCTTTCACTTTAGTTATTTTTCACTTGTTTCTTCTACATTCCACAATATTCATCCAGTTGCAATCTAAATCAAAATATGAGAGTAATGAGTATATTTAGACATCAATTAATCATAAAAATATAAGATAAAGAGACGAAAAATATAGTATTTTACATTCTCATCAAATTCCCCCACACTTAACTTTTGCTCATTCTCGAGCAAAACTCAATTTTTACTTTCCCAAAAAAAAATATCAAGATCGTAATGCCATAAACATAGAACAACTAAACTCTTTAAAACACCTAAGACATCATGAACAAACATTTTCACACAACTTATAATCAGTTAGTAAGTATTTTCATATGAAAATGGAGTAAACCAAACACGTACACCCTCATGGAAATAACTCGCCTTGCTTTGGAGACTCAATAGGCGCTCTAGAACATCCCAGTTAGGTTAGCCTTTCCTTAACACCTTCATCATCCACCGTCACTTAGGCCTCTCATTAAACTATTACAATAGAGTATGTCTATAGCAGGCATTACATTGAGGAAACCAATAAAGCATCCTAGTGACTATAATTACAAAAAACATTAAACACTACACTATGAAAACTCATTAAACACCCGAACGACTATATTTACAGAGGACATCATATTATTTGAAATTCTTGAGATGCTCGATGTTCCACGGCCTAGCTAGTGATTTTCCTTTCAAGTCCTTTAGACTATAAGCCTCACTTCCAAGGCTGCGAATCACTTCGTATGGTCCTTCCCAATTTAGTCCGAGCTTGGACATAGGGTACCCGGTTGCTGTTGTCTCTCTTAATACGAGATCTCTCGGATAAAAAACTCTTGGTCTCACATTTCGATTACAGTATTTGAAAGCCCTTCTTTTGTAAGCGACCATCCTGATAGCTATTTTATCTTTCACCCCTCCTCAAGTAGGTCGAGCTCTACGCTAGTAGCCGCAATGTTGAGCTACTTGACTTTCATCCTACTAGTTTCGCTTAGGATTTATGCGGGGACTACGACTTCCATTTCGAAAGATAACTTGAAAGGTGTTTCTCCCGTTAGTTCTTGCGGGGTCATGTGATACGCCTACAATACATTAGACAATTTGTCTACCCAAAGCCCATTTTTCTTTTCCAATCTCGTGTTTAAATCCCGTAATGTCTTTCGGTTTGTTACTTCCACCTACCCATTACACTGGGGATGAGCAACGAAAGTGAGTTTGTAATCTATGTGATAACTCATATAGAAGGCCTTAAAGCCGTGATTGTCGAACTGTTAATCATTGTCGGTAATGAGGACTCTCGGTATGCCAATCTTGTATATATAATTTTTCCAAATGAAACTCTGTACTTTAGCTGTCGTGATTGTGGCCAAAGCTTTCGCATCGACCCAATTGGGAAAATAATCAATGTCGACTAGCAAGAACTCCATCCTTTGGCCATAGGCAAGGGCCATAGAAATCCATCATTCATTGAAAGAAATGACATACCTCGAAAATAGCTGACTGTAGTTCGACTGGAATATGAATCAAATTCCCATGATGCGACATGCATCACACTTTCTTACCAACTCTTTGGCATCCTACTTCATCGTGCGCCAATAGTACTCCTGTCACAGAACTTTGAATGCGAGGAAAGTCGTCCCTTAATGATTGCCACGAATTCTCGTATGTATCTCAAATAGCACCTCATGTTCCTCGGTTGGGCCCAAACACCTTAAGTATGGCATTGTGAATCTTCGATTGTAGAGTTGTCCATTAATAATTGTAAACAAGGTTGTCGAATTTTCAGTCTTCTCGTCTCGGATACATCTTCTGGCAGTTTATCTTCCACAAGGTAATTGATCAATGGAGCATCCAACTTTTCTCATGTTCCATGTTTACTATGTGAACTGTGCATAATGCTCGGCTATCGCAGGATTTGTACATTTGTTGTGCTATGCAGATCTTTGGGATTTGCGGATGCAAGCTTAGACAAAGCGTTGGCTGGTTCATTGTCTCTGTGGGGGGGACTTTGATTATCTTGAAACTTGCAAATCCTCTTTGCATATCCCTAACATTTATCAAATAAGCTGTCATTTTCCCATCCCTTTCTTCAAATTCCCCTGTCACTTGTCCAACTATCAACTGATAGTCACTGTAAATTTCTACTGATGACACCCCAAGTCTAGCTGCCAGCCTATGCCCATGATTATTACCTCATACTCAACATCATTTTTTGTTGCTGGGAAATCGAAGCGCAAAGAATACTCCAACTCTTCAGATTTCAACCCTATCATAATGATGCCTGCTCCGGATCCTTCATAGTGCGAGGACCCATCCACAAAGATTTTCCAAACCGCTTCCTATCCTAAAGGATAGTCAGGTGGGGTTGTAAGCTTTGTGATAAAATTCGCTAACACTTGCGCATGGATAGTCGTTATTGGTTTAAACTCGATGTCAAATTCACTTAATTCGACTACCCACTTTAACATCCTCTCAAAAGTTTCAAGTCGATGGAACAGGTTGATTCATCAAGACTCGTACTATGTGAGGCTGGAAGTATGACCTCAACTTTCTGATTGCCATAATCAACACAAACACTAGTTGCTCTGCGAGGCTATACCATGTTTTCGCGCCTCTCAACACTTGGATGACATAGTAGACCAGCTTTTGTACGATTGAAAATTCTTCCACCGCACGGCCTAGTCAAGATCGATGGCAGATGTAGTGATTGCTTCAAGGATTCAAGAGACTCTTCACACTCCTTAGTCCATTCAAAGTTGGTAGAGCCCCCAATTGCCTTTAAGAAGTGGTAACACTTATCTACTGCTCAACTCATGAACCAATTCAACACTGCTACCCAACCTATTAGCCTTTGGACGTCCTTCCTACTCTAAGGCAACCTATTAGCCTTTGGACGTCCTTCCTACTATAAGGGCATTTCATTTCTATGATAGCTCGAATCTTATTTGGGTTTGCTTTATTGTCTCTTTATGTTATCATAAAACCCAAGAACTTTCCACTAACTGTACCAAAGACACTTTTCAGGATTGAATTTCAGTCTATTTTTCGAGCGACGTCGAACATTTTCTGTAAATTAATCACATGGTCGTTAACCTTGGTACTCTTGATGACCAGGTTATCTACGTATGTTTCAATAACTTTCCTAACCAAGTCTCTAAAGACCTTATTCACCATTCTCTGATAGGTTGCTCCAAGATTTTTCAAACCAAACAGCATAGTCTTATAATAGTACGTACCAGAATCAATTATGAAAAAGGCTTTCTCTTGGTCTGACTCGCCATGGAGATGCGATAGTACCTATAAAACGCATCCAGAAAACTTAATCGTTCGTGACCAAATGTGGCATCCACCAAGTGATCTATTCTAGATACCGAGTACGAGTCTTTCGGACACACTTTATTTTACCCAGTGTAATCTATGCACATGCGCCACTTTCCATTTGATTTTTTCACAAGGACAACATTCGCCAACCATTCGAGACATTGCATTTTTCTAACGGAACCTTCCTGCAACAACTTTTCAACAACTGTCTTCACCACAGCTGTCGTTTCGAGATAAGGTTTCTTTTCTTCAGCTTTACAAGTTTAGCTCCCGGTAAAACACCAGGATGATGTTGAGCGACTAATAAGTTGATCCATTGCATATCATTTAAGCACCACGCAAAAGGTCCAAATTTCCAGATAAAAAACTCACCAATTATTCTCTTTCTTCTGACTTCAAATCTGCCCCAATGCTAAGTTCATGTCCTTCTGCTATTGAGATTTTTTTTTTCATCAATGTCGAGGGGCTCGATTTGCTCCATTGGAGGTTCGAGATCCAACATCATAACTGGTGGAGATCCCTTAGCTTGTATACTGTCAACATAATACTTTCTCGAAGATTATTGGTTGTCCCTCACACACCAAAACCACAACTAGTTGGGATGCTTTGATTGAACCTCGCCTCCTCCTGAATGGAGCAAACCCTAACTATGCGAGCATAACTCTTTATAGCTGAGTTTTAATCCCAACCTATTGTGATCCCTCCAATTATCATGTTTATTACACTGACCCTAGGTGGTGGGCGATCGTCAACCTTTTGCTTGCCTCCATCATTCTTTACGTACTTAGTCAGGAGCCCCCACTTCAAGAGACGCTAGATCTCCTCCTTCAAATGGATACATTTCTCTGTGTCATGCCCATGGTCCCTATAGAAGTGGAAATACCTGCTCTTGTCTCTCTTGCTAGCGAATGCTACCGTTGGTTTTGGCCAATCAAGCTCTTTCAATCTCGTATTTCCATCAACACCTTTGCCTACAGAGTATTTAAAGAAGTGAAGGCCTTGACCTCCTCTCACCTCTGCCTGATAGATCGAACCTGAGCGTACCCCTTGTTCATGGGCTCATTCTTCAATCTGCCTTTGTCAGTGGTTTTGCTCGTCACTTGACTTTCACTTGTGACTTTTTGCCTTCCATCCTTCCCTGACGTTTTTCATGACCTTCTTTGCTTTCTCTGCATCAACGTACTTGTCACCCTTTTCAGCAGGTAATGCATCATTTTCGGAGCGTTTTTGGAGAGTGACATCTTAAAGGCCCGATTTTCCATCCCATTCATCAACATTGTTACCACTGTCGACATTTGAAGGTCATTTATGCCAAGTGTCGCCCAATTGAACCTAGTCAAGTATTCTTGCAAAGATTCATCTTTCTCTTGTACAACCTACATCAATCCAATGGCTGTCTTTCTCTTCCTCTTGCTACTCAAGAAGTAAGTCACAAAACTCCTAGAGATCTTATTAAATGTTTTTATAGACCGGGGTGCTATAGTGGTCACCCAATCTCTAGCCTCTCTCCTGAGTGTTGGGAAAAAAGACTAGCACGTCTTTGCATCTTGGGTTGCATAGAGTCTCATTAAATCAACGAAAGTCCAAATGTGGTCAAGTGGATTTGTGACTCCATTGTATCCTCCATCATTGGTTATTTGAAGCATTTTGGTAGAGGGACCGCCATGATCTCGGATGCAAATGGGTCTCCTATTGTTGGCTAAATAATAGGTAGGACAACCGCCTGTGCTACTTCAGGTGGTTGCTCGCGTATGACATCTGGCGGGTTCTGTGGTAGGACTGTAGCTCTTTGTGATTGACTTTGCATGAGGGTCATCATGGCTACCAACTGAGTTTCCAGATTATTGAATTGGCTTTGCATCACATACTGCGGCGGCAGGTCGTGACCCCTTGCAACGAATTCTGACTCTATCTCTATTGTATTCCCAACCATGCGCATTTCACTCTTAGTCCATCTTCTTGACATAGCTTCTCTGTTAAGTGGTTTCCCACATACGGCGCCAATGAAATGTTTATTAAACAAGCCTCAGTACCCTTCTAGCGGTGCAAGGTGCTTCTGCTACTCCGATAAACAAATGTTACTGCGAAATGAGATACGATTTTTCCCCCGTTTTACCTTCGGTGTGAAAATTAGTGAGGGATTCAAGAACATATTGGTTCTCATCCAACTCAATGATATTTTATGGTTAAGTACTGTATTGATCTCGTAGTACTTGACAGCCTAACATGAATGTAGAGCGTCTCATAGCGGTAGGCGGTCTAGCATGTAAGGCCCCAAATTTTATTGACTTAAATTTTGGGGTATTACCGATATCATTTCATAATAACACTCGAAGAGAAATTATTTAATTTAAAAATTAAATTCTTGATTTATTTAAACGTTTAAATACTGAATCAAATAT